>JAOWBJ010025660.1:0-10822 GCA_028566335.1 Monarda citriodora
TCCCCAAGGCGACACGCTTGGTCTTATGAAGCCTAGACTTAGCAATTCCTGGAGTTGAACCTTAAGTTCCTCTAACTCCTTCTTCGCCATTCGGTATGGGGCTTTTGACACTGGTGCCGATCCAGGTTCTAGGTCGATGGTAAATTCTAACTTTCGGTCGGGCGGTAGACCGGGTAGAATCTCTGGGTATACGTCAATGAGCTCTTTCACTATGTCTATGCTTTCTATATTCTCTTCTTCCTCGTGTTTCACTTCTCCATTGACGTATACTAAGCACGCCGGGTTCCCTTTCTTCATCAATGCCACTGCTTGTGGGACAGAGACAATTGACTTTTTGTTATTTATGGATACCCCGTGAAACACTGAGGTCTCCTTTCCAGGATACTTAAGAGAGATTTGCCGTTCTCGGCAGTGAATGGTGGCGTAATTCTTGGTCAGCCAGCGCATTCCTAAGATGACACTAAGGTTCTTGACTAAGAGTCCCTGTGAACCTATGGTCAATTCTAGGTTCTTGCAGCAACACCGTATGGCAACCATTCCCTTACAGGTGATAGCACCCGTAGTGGTACTTCTACTGGTTCCATTATTAGATCTAGGCTGTTCTACGCAGGGATTGGCAATGAAAGAGTGTGTCACACTCATATCGAAAAGAACTAGCGCAAGTACATTTTGCTTGATGCCCTTTTTTTTTCCTGCTCAGCCTGCTGCCTTGGCGCTCTTACTTTCGCCCTTTTCTGGTACTGGTGAAGGAAGTGACTGTTGGTGTGGCGGTGCTAGCATAGCATGCAGAGTTCGAGGCTGGGGATGCTGACCTAACTGACTCGGTCTTGCCCCAGTGTCCCCTCTTGCTGCCGAGTTGGACAGTTACTGGCAAAATGCCCTGGTTGTCCATTTGCGTAACAAACGTTACTTCCCGCCTTACACACTCCTTCGTGCACTCTCTTGCATCTCTCGCAGAGGGCTGGGGTCGATGGAGCAGTCTTGGCTGGAGACGGGTTTACTGGCCCTTGAGGACGCGGAGGTCCTGCCCAAGGTCTCTTCCCGTTGTCGTCCCCGCCACTGTTCTCCCATCGTCGCTCATCATGCTTCTTGTTTTCCTCTCTTTGTCTTTGCAACATAGAGACTTCTTTTCGAAAACTTGCCCAAAATGGGCCTTTAGCATATATTTCTCGAGCGGTGGTACACGAAGCTCATGTTCTCGTAACTACTATGTATATCTCCCATAACTACCACGTCTACTTCTAGTAAGACATGGTTATGGCTATCATTCTGATCATACTGTACTACGATCCGAGTCGTAGTCTATATCACCGTGGAAACCGCCCTCGAACTCTTCGTCGTTACTAAAGACTTCGACGTCGATCACTTCCCCGTCTCTTCCTTCGAGTCGGGCTCTTCTTCTTTGAGTTCCTCGAACTCCTCATCGAAGTGATCGATTGTCATTCAGTCTTCATTGAAAAGCTCATGGTTGGCCTCCATCGGATCTTCTTCTTCATAGTGGCCGTAGTCTTTGGCCATCCTATCTCCTTGTTCTTGATCCCCTTCAGGATCGTCCTCGGGATCCTCCATCTCGGGATTCTCATTTTCTATTGGACCCTCCTTGGGATCCTCTCCTTCTATTGGATCCTCCTTGGGATCCTTCCTTCTATTGGATCCTCTTCGGGATCCTCTCCTTCTACCTCTACCGGTGCCTCCCTTAGTCCTTCCTCTCTCGGGTATTCTTCCCACTCGGGTTGAGTTGGGACTTATATGGAACTCCAGGCCATCGTAGGCTCTCGAAGCGTTGGTCGTAAGCTCTCAACCATGCTTCGTGGCCAGCTATCTCTTCATCTAGCTAGGCCATCTCTTTCCATATTTCGCCTAGAGGATCTTCTTTATTTTCTTGCACCGGGGCCTTCCCTGGATCGCCTACCTCGGGCTCGGGATGGTCGGACCAGACTCAGTCTTAGGCTCGGGATGGTCTGGGATTAGTGACGGGCCATGCTCAGGCTCGACAATCTCCCATCTCGGCCTTAGGACGCCATCCGATCCTTCTACCCATCGCAGGCGGATGAGGTGCTGGGGTTGGCCGGAATCGGTGGTGGACTAGGGGTTCTAGGAGCTGGTAGCTGTGGTTCTGGTGAGGGAGAACGTGGCACATATGGCGGCATGCGGTGTCGAACGCATCGCCTGAGAAGTCTATCTACAACCCTGAGGGATATACAACAGGACCCTGAGGCGATCCCTCCTCTCGGATGTAGTCTCGGGATATGTGTTCTCCCCATCTCTACCAGAACTCTAGGTAGGAGGTCTTATCAGCCGAGTGACGCCCTCGTGTCCTAGAAACTCCGTAAGCGTGGGCTCTCTCTCTCCCATGACTTGCGGTACTCAGTGAGAAATGTCTTCAAGGCGTCTCCTTGAAACCTCTGATAGGACCGATAGTAGGCAACAACTCGCTCGGCATAACGTTGGCGTGGAGGGGTCTTCTACGGAAGAAGAATGGTCCCGCCATCTACCAGAAGTGACATAAGGTCAACGTACGTGGTTCTAAGGTCTTTCTTAAGGTCTGGGGTGTTAACCACCCGTTCTAAAGTTCTAGGGTGTTGACCACCCATTCTAAGGATCTAGGGTGTTGACCACCCGTTCTAAGGATCTAGGGTGTTGACCACCCATTCTAAGGATCTATTCTGAAACATCGGACTGTTCTCGCGCCTAAAGTCTAGCAACTAAGCGCTCATTCTCATCTTGCTACATCGGTACTTTCTTCACGTCGACTTCGTCTTCTTGCTTCTTCGTCCCGAAGGACTGTCTTGTCTTGACGACGACGTTTCTTCCTCGCGTTCCTCGAATCACGAGTCTTAAAGTCTAAGTTCGAAACGTTCTCCTCGATTCACGAGTCTTAAAGTCTAAGTTCGAACGTAGGAATAATTAAATTCCTTACCTTGCGTTCTTGTTGAGAGGGCGAGTCATGATACCGGGCTCTTGAAAAGTTTCTTAGAGACTTAGGTCTAGCGAAGCAAGTCTAGACCCTTAACTATCTTGAAGAAGACTCTTGGGTTTCAGAGCGAACGAAAGCTCTGATACCACTCTGTAACGACCGCAATTAACTAAGGATAGTAAGCACGGTGACTCGTTACTTGGGGGGGGGGGATTAAGAAGAGGGGGAATACGGATGGATCGTAATTTCTGGAGAAACACTGACGTCTTCCGGCGTCTCCTCCACCACGCCAGAACCACCCAATTACACCCTTCAAGAGTTGGGCAGCCTACTCGTCCAGACCAATGCCCATCTGGCGTATACTGACAAGAAGATGATGAATCATCGGTTTGACCAAGAGGCGTTTGTTCGACAACAAACGCAGATCAACGCTAAGCTCGATGACAGCATCAACGAGCTTATTCACGCCGTGAAAGGGCTCGGCCGCCATCCAGAGGCTGCCTCGGTCCCTCCGGTCGCACGTGGCTGGACCAATCCCACGTCGATCACGGTAAAACCCTCGACCTATGATCCCGATGCGTGGCCCAAGTTGAAGATCGACCCGCCGCGTTTTGATGGGGACAACGTCACATATTGGATCAAGCGCATCCAGAAATACTACAACCACTCTTTCACGCCACTCGTCGACCGTCTCTACCTTGCCGAGTTTCTCATGGACGGTGTGGCTGCCGAGTGGTATTCTTATTGGGAAGCTAACAACTCTGGTCGTTCGTGGGATGATTTCCTCGTCGATATCAAATTACGGTTCGACCCGGACCTTTATGAAGACCATCTCGGTCGTTTGGCTTCTTTGCGGCAGACCGGTTCGTTAGATGCGTATCTAGCGGAGTTTGAACCCTTGCTCTCCAAGGTTGGTGCCGTCGGTGACTCTACGTTGATATCCTTGTTCGTGGCTGGCCTCCAACCGACCTTGCGCGCCGAGCTACTCATTCGACGGCCGCCGTCCTTGTGCGACGCCATGGCCCTCGCTCGACAGCTCGCAATTTGTCACTCGACCCATGCAATCGCCACGCCTCCCGTTCCGAAGCAGACCTCCGCCCCTTCTACATCTGCCCATCCGAAGTATACTCCTCCTCAACTACGGCAGAACGAAGGACCCAAGCACAACACACCACCGCCGCGTACGACACCTCCGCGGGAATATCCGATTATACGGATCACTGCCGCCGAACGGGCTAAAAAACAGAAGCGCGGCGAATGTTACTATTGTCCGGAGAAATACACACGTTCCCACGTGTGTAACAAGAGGTTTTATGCTCTTATTGGTGTGGATGACGATGAGGATATCCCCGAGGTAGCGAACGAGTCGGAGATCGAGGATGAAGTTGCCAATATGATCATTGCAGCTGATATTTCACAACTCAACTTATTTGATCCACAACTCAGGCCCCGTTCCATTCATCTCACGGCATCAATTAATGCTTATGCACTGTCTGTGTTGGTCGACGGCGGTTGCACCCATAACTTCATCAAGCCCGCCGTCGCTGAAAAGCTAAGTCTTCCAATTCAGAATGTCACCCCTTTTCGTGTTTTTGTGGGCAATGGTGCCTCACTTCGGTGCAATTATGCGTGCTTCCACACTCCTCTTTAGGAAAGCCGAACTACTAGGCTACAGTTACAGTACTGAAATGATGAATCCTGCGATATATTGGTGATGGGTATATAATGCAGCTTGAGTAGTAAAGTCGGTGGATTTATTCGTACTCCAAGTGGAAGGTCCGGATGTTATCTTGGGTGTTCAATGGCTTTAGGGCCTTGGTGACGTAATCCAGAATTTTCGTGATCTATACATGGGTTTCCAGTGGCAAGGTGAAACGATTACACTTCACGGCGAACCAAACCCGCCGAAACAGATCATGTACACTGCTCTCCTGCATCTCGTTCAGTCTGATGTGTCATCGGAATTATACGAAGTACTGCCTCTGCTACCAAATGCCGCTACCGAGCCCTTGCCGGCAGCGGCTTGTCCACCGCTTCGGCCTTTGTTGGAGGAGTTTTCCGAGGTCTTTTCTGTGCCCTCCGCCTTACCTCCTCCTCGACGTTGGGATCACCGGATACACATCTCCCCCGACTCCAAGGCAATCAACGTGCGCCCATATCGCTACCCATACTTTCAGAAGACGGAAATTGAACGCCAAGTTCGGGAGATGCTCGTACAGGGCGTTATACAGCATAGTCGCAGTCTCTTCTCCTCACCAGTGCTACTCGTTCGAAAGAAGGACAGATCGTTCCGCTTCTGCGTCGATTATCGAGCACTCAACGCAGCCACCACTCCCGATCACTTTCCGATCCCAACTGCTGACGAGTTATTTGACGAACTACATGCTGCTCGGATTTTCTCGAAGCTTGATTTGCGCTCGGGATATCACTAGATTCGTATGCACCCCGATGATGTGGCTAAGACAGCTTTTCGGACCCACGATGGCCACTACGAGTTCTTGGTTATGCCGTTTGGCCTCACAAACGCGCCCTCCACATTTCAAGCAGCCATGAATTCCATATTCAAGGATGTTTTACGTCAGTTTGTGATCATCTTTTTCGACGATATATTGGTCTACAGCCCGACCCTCGAGGCGCATGTTTCTCATCTTCGGCAGGTTCTTTCCGTCTTGCGTGATCACTCTTTCTATGCTAAGCTCTTCAAATGCATTTTCGGAGTTTCAACCATTGAGTACTTGGGACATGTTATCTTCAGCGGCGAATTACACGTCGACCGTTCAAAGATCGACACTATGATTGCCTGGCCAACGCCATCCACCGTCAAGCAGCTACACGGTTTTCTGGGTCTCACGGGGTATTACAGACGGTTTGTTCGCCATTATTCCGAGATCGCTTCACCACTCACGGATTTACTGAAGAAAGACGGTTTCCACTGGACACCGGAAGCCTCGGCGGCCTTCGACGCTCTCAAGGCCGCAATGACTTCGGCCCCGGTTCTTCGTTTGCCCGTATTCAGCGTCCCTTTGTTATCGAAACCGATGCTAGTGATTATGGAATCGGCGCCGTTCTTATGCAACACGGCCACCCCCTCGCCTATTTTAGTAAGAATCTCGGGCCTCGGCGTCGGTTTGCCTCCACTTATCACAAAGAGTTATACGCCATCGTGGAGTCCGTTCAAAAATGGCGACAATACTTACTCGGCCGTGAGTTTATCATCCGTAGCGACTAACGGAGCTTGAAGGATCTACTCTCATAAGTTGTACAAACCCCGGACCAACAATTATACGTCCGGAAACTCTTGGGTTTTCGTTTCACGATTGAATACAAGACTGGCTCTTCCAACAAGGTCGTCGATGCTCCTTCTCGACGCGATGATGACGCCAACTTGCTGGCCTTATTCACACGGCCGTTGCCTACTTTATTGGAGACCCTCCGCTGTGAGAACGACACCATGCCCGATCTCGTGGAGCTTCACGCGGCCGTGCGTGCTCATACCGCCGACCCTCGGCTTTCAATCACAGATGGAATGCTCTACTTCAAGACCCGCATATATGTGAGCGGCGAGTCTCCTTCACGCCAGGTTATTTTAGAAGAGTGTCATTCGGTGCCAACTGCTGGGCATCCCGGAGAGAAGCGCACATTCACTCGTGTCGCCACCTCCTTCTACTGGTCGTCCATGAGAGCGGATGTTCGTCGTTTTGTTGCTTCATGCCACACTTGTCAAACCACCAAGTACGTCCGTGATAAGCCGAATGGTCTCCTCCAACCGTTGCCTATACCCGACCTTGTGTGGGAAGCCGCAACCATGGATTTCATCGTTGGTCTTCCCCCGTCGCATGGCTACACAGCAATTATGGTAGTCGTGGATCGTCTTTCGAAATTTGCCCATTTCGGGGCTCTCAAACCAGGTTTCACCGCTGCCACTGTAGCTCGACTATTTGTGGATACCGTTGTTAAGTTGCATGGTTTTCCGGCTCGTTTACTCTCCGACAGGGATCCTCTCTTCATGAGTTCTTTTTGGAACGAACTCCTCTCGCTCAGTGGCACGAGGCTCCAGTTTACAACAGCATATCATCCTCAGACCGACGGACAGTCGGAAGTTACAAACCGCGGCCTCGAACAATACTTGCGTTCGTTCGTGCATGATCGGCCGTCGCGTTGGTTTCCTTTATTGCCTTGGGCTGAACTAGCCCTTAATTGTTCTACTAATTCTAGTATTGGCATGTCTCCTTTTCAGGCACTCTATGGACGTGAGCCACCGAATATCTTTCGGACGGTATCCCGCCCCGCGCATAACGCCTCCGTTGCTGAATTACTTGAGGAGCGCGAAGCTTTGTTACGCACTCTGAAGGAGCGCCTCGCTCGTGCTCAGTGTGCTATGGTTACCGCAGCTAACCGCCGTCGGCGTGATATCCAGTTCAACGTGGGCGATCGGGTACTACTTCGTCTACAGCCCTACCGGCAATCGTCCGTCGCGTCGCCGGCATCTCAGAAATTAGGTCCTCGCTACTATGGCCCTTTCGCAATTCTGGAGCGGGTCGGGAAAGTGGCGTATCGGCTTCAACTTCCGGCGGACAGTCGCATTCATGATGTTTTTCATGTGTCCCTCCTTCGACCGTATGTTCCCGCAACTGATTCGGATACACCGCTGCCTTCTCAATTCCGTCATCATGAACCACTTGATGTTCCCCTTCGTGCGTCGGCTCGTCAGGTTTTGGTAAACGGTATACCGGTGGAACAATGGCTGATTTATTGGTCTTCTGCTCGTGCTACATCGCCCACGTGGGAGTCTGCAGCGTGGGTACGCACTCACTTTCCACACCTTCACCTTGAGGACAAGGTGTTTGCTAAGGAGGGGGAATTGATGCGGACCTCGCTAAGGAGGCCCATGCAACTAAAGACGTCGGCCCAACGTCAATCACTACGGCCCATGCAGAGGATGGCCCAGTAAATCGAGAAGCGTGCTCCGCAAGTAATCCTTCTCGACCTAGGAGAAGTATTCGCAAGCCGTCAAGGTTTAGGGATTTCATCCCTACTTGATATTTCCTTATGGTTATTTTATTCCTTATTTTGGGGTATTTGTATTTAGTTTAGATCTTTCCGGGTTTTATTCTCGATTCTTTCCCGGATCGTATAGTCCGAATCAAGCAGGAGAATTTCTATAAATTGTAGAAATTCATTAAATCGAGTCGTCGAGATCGTGAGCGTTTTGCTTCGTCTCGGAAACAAGTTCCCCATTCTTTTGTATTTTCGTTACTATGGTAATACAAATATTTTGTTGAGTCAATCCCTATCATATTTATTTATGTCTCGCTGGTAAAGAGTCATTTGAATAATTCAAATAAAGTGAACTTTGACAAAAAAAAATTAAAATACTAGCTCCATCTTACCAAATATGACTTATTTTAACTCGGTATAAGAATAAAAAAATAAAACTGATTGAAGATGAAATAAGATAAGGATAATAAAACGGAGGTAATTATATATTTATATAGTCTGGAAGACAAATTGAGGATACATGAGTGGCGATATATATTAATATATGAAATCAAATTCAGATGATATTTCAACGAGGTTTAGTGCTCCGCAATCCGTTTGATGATTAATATGGTAGAATTGCGCCAAGGATTTGCTACTCTGTTCCGCGGTTCTACCATAAACCTTGCACCCTCGCATCACCCACCGTCGATCAAGACACATACTGCATAATCTCCAGATCATTCAATAGAGCGGCCATAGTCTCCGGCGCAAGCACCACCTCGAGATCAACGCTCCCATTTCCTTCCGGCCCCGGGAAGGCCGAGATCTTGCCGTCGAATTTGTTGGCCCTACCGCTCCTCACGGCCAGGGGCCGGCCCCACCCGAAATTGTTGTCGTACATCGGGAATCTGGGGGAGCTTCCCATGGTGATCATCGCGCCGTCGAAATTCCCGAGAGGGAATAGCCTGGGGTTGCTCTCCCAGTCCTTCACGCCGCGGCGCACAGTAGCGTCGTCGTGCGCTGCGACGTTCTGGTGCAGCCGATCGGCGCTCCAGCTCAAGTCGTTAGATAGGAGCTCCCCGGCGGTGGCGACCGTCGGGATGCTCTGGATCGCGTTGCCGAAGTAGAGCGGATCCAGCCGCGGCTCCAGCCGGTGCCGGCAGTTAACGGCCATCCGGAACGTTGTCGTCTTGTTAGCGCTTAAGTTCCTGGCACGTGTCACGGATCGCCACAGCTGAGCGCTCAGCGATTGGAAGGATGAGATCTGAGCCGTCGAACCGTTGTTTAATGTGATCCCGTCCGTTATCATTCCGTTAGTTTTACAGTTGACGGCCCAACTGTAAAATTCGGGCGCCAAAAAGTGCGGGTTTCGGGCCGGATTGTTGGCCCGTGATTTCAATTTCACGATCGCGTCTCTGCTGAAATGAAGGATCCTCTCACGCAACGGCTCGTCTCCGGAGAAGGTCGCCACCGGCCCTCCTTCCGGCAAGGGCAGCACCGCCGGAGAATTGAAAACGGAGTCGCGGCAGAAACTCGGGATTCTAGATACCTTTTTCACGCCCTTGGCCATCTCCGCGTATGTGTTGAAGAAATTCCAAAACGAGGTGCCGTCGACGACGGAGTGGTTCACCGTGCACCCGACGAAGACGGCGTCGGCGAGCTCGGTCACCTGAACCGCGACTAGCGGCTTTTTGTGGCCGGCGTAGCTGAGGGTGCTGTCGAATTGGAAGAAACGGCGGAACGCCGGCGGTATGTCGTGATCGTGCGGCGGAAGCAGGGCGGCGGTGGATAGGTGCGGCGCCTTGGCGTGGAAGAAATCGACGCCGGCGTCATTGCAGACGATGTGGAGGCGGCCGGCGTGGTCAGTGTGGAGGCGGCCGGCTAGTGCGGGGAAGTGAGAGAGCGTTTGGGAGAGGGAAGTTTTGAGGAGAGAGAGGAGGTCGGCGGAGGAGAGAAGCGGCTGAGGGAGGAGGACGCCCTTTTGGATGTACTGACAGGATAGCATAGGCAGATCGGAAACGGAGAGCTGAAGGGATTTGACGGTGGATTTGAGGTCGGGGTATATACTGCATTTTGAAACTACAACTACTGAAGAAGAAGGCATGGTTTAGTTTCTGTTTCCTTCAGATAAGGATCGCTGATTTAGAGAGAGAGAAAGAGAGTGTGTGTATGTGTGTGGAAGTTGGAGTGGCGATAGGGATTATATATGGAGGGAAGGGAAGAGATGGGTTCATGCACTTTGGTAGTTAGATGAGAAGGTCTGGTCGTTAGTCTTTTGTTGTTATATACGTGTGCGTATTATTTTTTACTTTATTTTTTCATCCGTGGACTCGACCTATCTCGTTTTTCAGTAATAGGCGGAGAGCTCGACTTACCACGCCTTCTAGTAGAGGAAGTCGAATCCCGAATTCAACTACAATATTATCATTTTATAATACATCAAATATTAATAGTGAAATTCGAACTCAAGACCTCGATATCAAGCGTTGCACATTATTACTAATAAATTAATATATCACTATACTCATTATCTGTATTTATTTATTTGTTTAGACAAATGAAAGTTGGATGCATCCATCCATCATATTCATATACTCTCACTACTGTCGTTGACACTTGTCCACGACGTCGTGATCAACTCCAATACGGAATTTATTATCAAAATCTGTAATCATTAACCTTCTCTCTCAAATATTATGTCTTAATTAATCTATTACCATAATTATCCAAAAGTAAAATATAAGTTATAATCAAATTATTAAATGTTATAATTATTTTTTATTTAATTCTGTATTAATTATTAGGACTAACATATGCTCGCGCGTTGCGGCGATACAATCAACGCCATATTAAGATAGTTAACGTCATTAATAAAAATTGACAATTAATTAAGGGTTTAAGGTTTAGAATTTAGGTAACTTATAC
>JAOWBJ010025770.1:0-10818 GCA_028566335.1 Monarda citriodora
TTGTATGCAGGTTGAGCAGGTAGCAGGAAGTTCGGGTGATGCGGTGGGTCCGAGGTCCGAAGCTCTTGGTGGTGTCCGTCCTCATACGAACACCTAGTCAGTCGCCGTCTGTTTCTAGTTTTTTTTCATTCCTTCGTTTTGTAAGATTAATTACTGTACGGGTGTTTACACCAGATTTGAGATATTTGTTAAAGGCTACGAGATTTCAGACTGTATTAGAAATAAACTAACTTCCCTTTTTAGTATGTACGAGCAAGCGTTGTATGATTCTTCTACCAAAGTTTTAAATGTAATCTTCTGTTATCAATCAAAGTCTTTTAACTCCAAAAGTTGAGTATGCATTTCAAACTACACACGAACACCCACACGTTTTGCACATAAAATCTGGACTCCCTCTTTATTTCTTTCTAAAAATTTTCAAAGGAACCCATACAATAATAGCTTTTACAACAAATCACCCTTTTCTTCGCCCCAAGTTAAATGCACGAGTTTCCGATCCAATATAAGGACGTCGGGTCGTCGAGTGGCATCTTTCCCCATTTTAAGTATCTATACGTATTATCTACTGAAGTTGTTCTCGTCGTACTAATATACTAAATCAATACCTCGAGTCCCCGGCCACTCTCGGATTATCTGGCTCTTTTAATTTACCCAGCTCCGACCACCCTCTTCCCCTTCTCTTCCGCATCCAACTCTTGATCGGTAGTGTCCTCGAGGCTCGGCCTTGTGGTGAGTCTAGAAGGTCGCTACAAAGTCAGCAAGTAGATCGCTGAAGCGAACTGTGAAGTCTGCTAGAGGGGTTAAGTTCGCCCAGGGAACAGGCCACTCTGCTCGGCTAAAACAGTTCGCTAATAATACTTGACCAAAGTATTCTCAGGATACTCTAGTTACGTTAATAAGGATAACTTGATGAGATTATAGCTAGAGCTACCTAAAATAGACCCAAGGATAAGTCCACGCACATTACAGCACACTAGCTTAGTACCGGACTCAAGCAAGAGTTCGACATTTAAAATGGTTAGCTTATGAATGGTTTTTTTATTAAGGTTGTACGAAGGTGGAGCTCTGATAGCTCGAAACAACGCCGAAGTCAAGGGAAGCAGAAAAAAAGGTGGGCTTTCAAACTTAAAACCCTCGGCGACCAGTTGCCGAGGCGAGTTATTATTATTTTTTCAAACTGATTATTCAAAGTTCCTATGCCATATTATTTAAATTTTAAATGTTTATTGCCACATGTCAGCCTCGTGCCAATTTATGACATACGATCGGGCTCGGGCATGTGTTGCCCGAGCTAGTGCACTTCAGGTTTACTTTACCGCAAGGTAAGTGATCTAAGTTCTAGGGAAGTCGGCCAACTTCCCTTGATCAGGTTATTAACATGGCAGTTATGGCAAGGTAAAGGCTTCTCCTTGGTTTTCATAAATTATATTTTACGGACATAGGTTTTCCTTTAAACCCTATGATCCTTGCATTATGGCTATGGTTAAAATGTTCTCATGCTTGTGTCCACTGAGTGCTTCAAGTACTCAGCCATGCATACGTTTTCCCTGTGTGCAGGTTAAGCAGCCCGGCGTAGTTGTGGTGACGGAGTGGTTTTGCTGAAGGTCGCGGATGAAGCTCTTGGTGGTACACGTCTTCACACGTGTATCCGGTTTCTCCTTTTGTCTGGCCTTTTCTTTTAGAACAATCATGTAAAATGTTTTTAAGGACCCTTATGTTCGAATATGTAATGTTTTGGTTTAAGTATAAGTCTCAATTTGGTGCCAAGGCACCGCAGTCAAGCACACACACACACATCCAACTTAAGGCTCGAAATTAGTGATGAGTCCGCTACAACAATAAGTACTTAGTCCATTTTGTGTTTGCCCACACCGCACTTCCGCACTATCTATTCAATTCGTAGCGAACTCCGGACTCGACTCCCCATAGCGGGTCTGGGGTCGTTACACACATAGAGGCCAAAGAAATTCCTATTTATTGTGACAACACAATTGCTATCTTAATGACCGTCAATACAATCCTTCACTCAAGATGAAAGCGCATTGAGATACGACATCATTTCATAAGAGATCATGTGGGAAAGAAGGATGTCGTAGTGGTCAAGATTCACACCGACATACAGCGAGTTGATATCTTCACAAAGCCGCTCGCACAAGAACGCTTTAAAATGTTTTGTGTTGAATTAGGGTTGCTAGACCCTAAAGAGGATAAGGTGGAGTAAGGTGAAGCACATTAACACGCAAAGGTAGTCAAGTTATCCCTTGCACATTGACAGACAAGGTAGTCAAACAACTGATTCCCAAAGCGGTGAATCCTCTACCAAAACCTTTCTTTGTACGTACCTCAGTCTGTGTTGAGCAGGTCGGGTCGTGGTGACGGGCTTTTGTTGAAGAACTTTAATCTTATACTTAGTGAAACTGACTCAACTTATCAAAGTAGAAGACACTTGGGTTTCAGAGCGAACCAAAAGCTCTGATACCACTGCTGTAATGACCCCACACTCCTTTACGAAAAATCGAGTCCAGAAGATCGCTACAATAGGACATTCTGAGGGTAAAATGACGGAAAACCGTGGAATTAGGTGAAACTTGGCTCATGAACGATTTTGAAATATTAGTTTGATTTGAGAAAATATCACTGAGTAAAAACCTTTGGAATGTCGCTTTAAGGATTGCCGCTCGGCTAGTCGTGTTGGAGAAAAGTCGCTTGAATTATTGGAGTGGAAATTGGAATATCACTTTGAAAATAATTGAAGCGGATCACTCCAACAAAATCGCTTAGATCGAGTTACTTTGAGAATCGCTTGATATTTCAGAGTAGAGGATTTTTGAAAATTGCTTGAGGATAACCCTTGGCATATAATTTTCTTCAATTTAATTACAAGCCTTTATTATAGTAACGAAGTTAACTCTCGGCTAGAGCGGACATAGTTGCTCGAATATTTTGAAGCGGAATTCAGTAACTTGGGCGAGTTTGGTAAAAGTGCATAGAAGTTTTCAAGCGAAAAACATGATTAAATAACACATGCAAAGATGAGACATTCGCCTATATAAGTAAGCAGGATTAAATAAACCAACGTGAGAAGCGGAAGGGTGGTACATCTGTTTATCCATTACATTACTAGATGCAAGTGTGGAGACATGCACCACCAAGTTCTTCTTCAAAAATTCGCTTCAGCAAAACCCCACTTGTCACCGCTTCCACTACGACCGTAACCTGCTCAACCTGCACACAAGAAAATCATGCACATGGCTGAGTACTTTAAAGCACTCAGTGGACACTTTGCCCAAAATAATTTCATTACTAGCCATTTATAAGTTAAAGCAAGAAAATGTTAGAAAGAGCCTTTGCTCGTGAAACCTTCTTTACTTTAGTATTTTGCCATATCTACCCTCAAATAACCCGATCTTGGGAGGTTGGCCAACCTCAACCAGAACCTTGATCGCTTGCCTGAGCAAAGCGAACCTAGTGCACTACCTGAGCAACACATGCTCAGGCCGATCGTATCATGAAACTTTGGCACACAGCTGACAGATAGGCATCATAGATTAACATCAAACCTTTTATGTTATGTTTACTGGTGAAAGAAAAGCAATGGTATAATAGCATAAACAGTAATTGCTTCAAAAGTCCGCTCGGCGACTGGTCGCTCGAGGGTAACCCGCTTGGGGTCCTTAGTAAGAAAAGCTCACCTTATCAGTTGCTCGGGATTGGTCGATCGGATAGGTCGCTGGCTAGCTCACTTCTCCTCTTTCAAATACCCTTAAAAGTGAATACACATAAGGTACAACTTTAAGGGACGCAAATTCTCTCGGCTAACTTGTCGATTGAAACTGGGGTGGATTTAGTAGTGGTTTTGGGTTTACTCATTGTGCATAAATTTCTTCAGAAAAGCTTTAGCAGAAATATCTTGTCTTATACCTTTATCTTTCGAGAAAAGCTCTAGCAGAAATATCTTATCTTATCTTTATCTTACGAGAAAAGCTTTAGCAGAAATATCTTATCTTATATCTTTATCTTTCGAGAAAAGCTTTAGCAGAATAAGATTTCCTAATCCCATCGAAGATAAAGTTCAGGTCTGAACTGAGCGGATTAGCATTCTTCTTTTAAAAGAAGGAAGGAACAATGAGGGTGTTGGACTTGAACTATTTTCCAGCTTGTTTTCCTTATTGGAGAAATATACTCAAGAAATAATCAAACTTCGGTTTAGTCTTTATTCAAAACGTTTTTTATTACAGAGATTTCGAGAGATACTTGACATTTTGGAAATAGGTTTTTGAGCTAGTTGAAACCAAAATACCATTCAAACGAGACATAGTGAAATCTTAACAAAATACCATTCAAATGAGACAAGGTAATGATCTTACCTTAAGCTTTGAAAAATATTCAAACTGGTTCTTCTCCTTTCTCGGTCTCTCTCTCTCTCTCTCTCTAAGTTTTAAGGAAAGTTTGTGAAATTGTAGCAAAAGTGAATGAATCCCAAAGGTGGAGGTATTTATAGGAGTGTGGTGTCCCCTTTTCCAGTATTTAAAATAAAGCAACAAATTCGAAATAATTAAACCAGTGTGGCTTTTGCAGAAAAAGGACACCTAGTACTAGCCAATAGGGTGGTGGTGTGTTTGCAGAAAAAGTAAGGTTGACTGACACCAAATTAATGCACTTGGCGCGTCTCTCAAGGTAGCTTCGTTGACTTCCGCTTCTCGAGCGGACTTCCCCGAGCAAACTCGCTTGGGGTACAAAATCGCTCTAAACGTCTCGTACTCTTCTCACTTGTAAGTTTGTTCGCTTAGGATAGCTAGTGGTTTTAAACTAAGCGAATATCTGCGAAACTGCTTTTGGATAAGATCGCTCGTTCTTAGCACTTCGCTTAAGAAGTTCGCTCGGAGCGATCTTTCGCTCAGCTCAAACGAACTTACATGCTTCGCTTCTGCTCATCTCGAGCGGACTCACACCTCGCTCTGGACTTGAAGCAAACTCCGAGCCGCTCCGAACTGCCTGGAGCAGACCCGCTAAGTTTAAAACTCATTCAATATATAACTTTTAACGAAATTTTCTAGCGATAACTAAATCTGCTTCAAACAAACATATCTATTTGTAGCCGAGATGCTCTAGTTAAGCGAATTCGTTGTAATCCTTAATAACTTTGTCGGTAACCTTTACTTATCGCTTGCTTACTGAGAGTACATGCTTCCACTCATTTAAGCGCATTAGCGCTTTAGAACAAAAAATAATCTTAACTCCTCTTCACATAGTAGAAACCTTGGAACAAATTTGTATTATTATTAACTTCTAAAATTCGGGCCGTTACAAGAGTTCTTGCCAAGCCTTGAATGATCAACTTGCAAAGGCCGCCGAAATTCATGATTCGCTCAGGGAGGAGCTCACTAAGTCTAATGCTGACCTGGCTTTACAAAGATCATTCACTGCAGCAAGTGAAGAAGAGAAGCGAAAATTGCTCGAATAGAAGGAGAATCTCCTATCAACTAAGGAGTTAGCGCTAGAGGAGAAGGAGCGAATGTTGAAGGATCAAGAGGAATTAAAAGCTGAATTAAAAGACTGATCGCCGAGAAGGAAAATGAGCTCACTCTTGCCAAAGACGATATTCCAATTCAAGATGAAGGGGCTACGGATGCCCAGATTAAGGATGCAATTGAGCAGAGCCTTCAGCTTGGCCCCTACATTAAAGCCATCTTGAGCGATTAACTTCAAGTTCAAGTGCCTCAGTTCGCTCAAGGAGTGATGGGTCATATGCTAAAGCAAATGGATAAAGGAGTGAAGGAGGCAATCAAACAAGACAGGATAGAGCGCTCTGGAGCTGGACCATCTCGTGGTCCCGATAACAAGGGGGAAGGAGTGAAGAAAGCGCTCGAGGTTGCTCCCCAAGCAAAAGCGAAGGGAATTTCATTCAAAGGCCTGCGTAACCCGAGCGGAGTAGTGCTGTCGAGTCCACTCAAGTAAAATCTATCATGTCCGCTCCAGACCCAATCCCAGCTGTTGAATTTTCGCAAGATTTGTCCGCTCATGACAAAGCTGAAGACGCCGCTCTAGATGCAGTATTGGATAAAGCCATCCTGGATGTTATTTTGGATGAGCATGTGGTTGATATTCCTTAGGGGAAGCAAGCGAAAGTGCCCGCTCAAAAGAAGCCATTGAAGAGGGAGTTGGAGTTGAAAAAGGATGAATTATCTGCAAAGAGAGCAAAGACGCCGGCCGCTCAAAAGTCCAAGGCTGAGGCTGAAAGAGCCAAGATGAGGATGCACGTTGAAGCGGACTTTAGAGCAAGAGTGCGGATTCACATCAAGGAATCTTGCATTCGCTATGTTCCTCAGAGCCAAGAGGAGAGAGACGTTATCGAACTATACTCTCAGGACATAGTAGCCTCAAAGATGAAGTTGGAGACCAAAGAAAATCAGAGTGATAAGAATACGAAGGAGTTTGTGTGCGCAATTATCGATGATATAAGGCCGAAACTTGCAAGCGACGAGATTAAGAAGTTATTCCCAGGGATGAAGCATAGGATCTTCTCTCGCTCTGCAAAGGAGACCAAGCGATATTTGGATACGCACTATATTAAAGAGATTGTTGAGTACGTCTCGGAGAGGTGTATGGACGAGTGGAAGAAGGCAGAGGTTCGCTTCCAGAAGATGCATCATCATTGCGGAGTGCTTAGGACTGGACTTCCACAAGTAGCCTTTGTAGACTTGATGAAGGGTTACTACAAGTCGCTCTGGACGACTATTCTTAACTGTGCCGGTGATGTGTTGATAAAGGTCCCGGTCATGCGAACTCTGGAGCCGCCTTACTCATATGGAACCTCGCTGGTGGACAGGAAAATGATTGAAGAGGAGTATGTCTGGGTCGTGGGCAAGAAGGAAATAAAGGAGAATGAAATGGCTTGCACCAGGACGCGTATCAATTGCTATGCTGCTTATAGCCTGACCCCTTCGGGAAGAGACTAGACTAGGAATTATCGCTTGTAATTTAGTCTTGTTATTACTTTTGCATAGATCGCTTGTAAAATGTACACACCATAGAGTATCAATTTAAAGGTGATCTATCTTTTATACTCGACAATAACGCATTGTCTTTTTATCTTCTCACTTTAGATTAGCGACACAAGAAAAAGGACATATCTTTATTGCTCTAACGTTTGCTATTTTTGCAGATGAGTTGTCAAGTCAAGGGGAGATTCGCTAAGTCTAGAAAGACTTGCATATCGCTCAGATACCATATAGCAAATTCACTCAATCATTCCAATACCGCAAGCGAAGTCATATGATCGCTCTAATACCCTCTAAGCCATTTCGTGATATCTAATGCACAAACATTTGTTTTGCAGAGTTACTAGATTAAGGGGGAAGCAATTAAGAGATATGTTTATCTATATCTCTAATATACTATGGTACCGTATGTTCTGATACCGTAGTGAATTTCTATTCGCTCCAAAATTGCTCTAACGAATTTTCTTTTAAAATAATTCAAAATTGTTTTGATATCTTAGCGAATTTTTATTCGCACAAATCAGCTCTGATACTTTAAGCGAATATTGATGGTTTTCGCTCTGATATCTTAAGTATATTTTTGATGCTCTGATACCTTCACTACAATTCGCTCTAATACCTTTAAGAGAATATTCGTTATGCTCTGTTATTTCATACTCTAGTGAAGATATATGCTCTGATATCATATTCTATTGCAATACCATTTTTGCTCTGATACTTGTAAAAGTTAGTCCATGATTTATTTGCTCTAATGCTAATTGTTGTTTCGCTCTGGTACTTTTTAGACTAGCTGTGGTATCATCAAAAATGGGGAAATTGTTGGGATATTTAGTTAAGGGGGTATTTATCATTAATAAAATTGATTAATTGTTTTGACTATACCAAAGCCCCTTAGCTAATTATTCATGTTCTTAATTTCATAATTCCTCATAGCGGTAGGACACTTGTAATTTTTCATGTATTAGAAAATCTCACTTGTTAGGGAGCTTATTTTTCCAAGTGTTTTTCTACCGAGCGAAGACTCAAGTTGAAGCGGATATATGCTAAGCGACTTGGTTGGCCAAGCGGTTCTCAGTGCAGTCTCTCAAGGTTCCTAGTTTAAGCGAGAAGCCTTTCAAGCGAAGTCTTCTCAAGAAGATAAAGTCAAGCGAAATCTTTGAAGCGAAGTTTGCCAAGCGAAGTTTTCCTACTCCAATGTTCAAGCGATATATCAACTCAAGCGGAAACCTTCAAGCGATGACTTCAAGCGAACTTGTCATGAGCTACATTCAAGCGAGGAACAAAGTGCCAAGCGAAGACTCTTCAAGCGAGTTTCTTCAAGCGAGCTGTGGCCAAGTAATTTTGTCAAGCGAGTTATTTCAAGCGAAGATCTATTCAACCGAAGACAAAGCGGACATCTCAGAGAATGTTTCAAGAGATAAAAAGCTCATAAAGCTCTTACAAAGCACTGAAGAGACTAAGGTTTCACTTCAAGTGAAGCGACCGCTGTCCAAGAGAATATTCTGCGCACGCATTTAATGTGAGTCTGTGCCTCAGTAACATGTGGCAGCTCGCGGATGGCCAACTGCTCTGCAGGTCAAGATTATAAATCTTCATAGTACAACCTAGTACAAATTTGACTGCAGAAAAATGACAAGTCTGCACCTAATCCAATCACATCCGCAAACATCAAAAATTATTGAGGAAGAGATGTTGAACATTTGGCTTCTCATTAACGGTCATCTCGCCGACATCTCCTATAAATACTGAAGATCAAGACCCTAAAGATTAACTCAACTCTCGCGATCAAAAAGCCGAATCTCTGCAGAAATCTTTTCTCAAGCTCACATCGCTCAAAATCTTCCAACTCTAAGTTAGAACCCAAAAAAATCTTCTTTGGTTTTAGAGTTGTATTTTGTTGAGTTTCTTAGAACGACTTAGTTCTAAGAGTCAATGAATCCTCATACCTTGATTGTTCTTGTATCTTACTTGAACACTTAGGAAGAAGATAATCTTGCATTCCTTTTGCTATCATTGTAAAAGGATTATCTTATAGTTAGAGATATTGTTGTAATATCAACAACCCTTGTACTATCCCGAGTGAGACTGAATTCACTCAATCGTTCAGCCAGATGACGTAAGTTCTGTGCAACCGTGTTTCCGAGGATTGAAGAACCGGGCACCGTCTTTCCGGGGACTGAAGAACCGGGTACCCTAATAGTAGTTAGTGGTTTTCCTTCCAGGTTGGAAGAAGAGTGGACGTAGGAGTTTCATCTCCGAACCACTATAAATCTCCGTGTCTTTAACTCGCTTACTTTACTGCCTTGATTATTGCATACACACACTCACTCTTAAGCGAACAGACGATTTCATAACAGCAAGAGTTTTCTCTAAAAGCACTTTACCGCTCACCAAATTCCGCTCACTCCAAGCTCTATGTAAGCGACCTTTTCCACTCGGATATATCCTCTTGGAAAAAGTCGATCGGTCTTAGCCTAAGCGATTTTCTACTTAGAGGGGTTTTCTAAAATTCGCTTTAAATTTGAAAAAGTGGTTAAAACCTCTACACACGTATTCACCTCCCCCATCTACGTGTGTTAGTGCTAACATAGAAGCAGGATATGCTTTCACCACCAACGATGAACACCAAATTATTAAGCAGAAGCCCTAATTTTTCTTAATTTTGTCCATAAACTTGCTCTTTTTGTTTTATTAATTTAGATGTATCACATAATGAAAAACTAATGTTCTAAAATTCTAATACTTTTACTACCTCAATATTTGCTAGTATCCACAAACTTTTAAACAATATACTTGTACAATATAAGAAAATTAGAAAAGTGCACGAACTAAAAAAAATAGAAAATTGCATGTGATATGCACACAAATATCTCGTGCACACACACACTAGTACCATGAAAGAAGCAATCAAATTGGCTAAGAAACAAAAGCTTGGTGTTGGGATGGGCCAACTTTGCCACGGATCGGGGAAGCGCACCCGCAAGATCCGGTCTTCTTAGGATTCTATTAAGAACTAAAAAGAAATTATGTGCGTGATCCATATAAAGGAAACAAAATGTTATTAACTAAAAATATATTAATCTACATAAAAGAAAAAATTACAATTGCTCAAACATAGCATACACGATGTCGGTGAGTACATTTGCATATAAGGAAGCCTTGAGGGAGTGGAGTGCTATCCCTTCCGGTTGTGTTCTAGTACTCATTCCGACCGCAAGGATTGAGGATGAAGTTCCACTTCTTCTTGCTAAGTTCCTTAGCTATTTCGATGAGAGCTTGCTCCGAAAAACATTGAAGATAGTTTAGTTTACTCTTTTCACATTTATATGTTGGTAAAATCGCCAAATATCTAATTTTCACCACCACCGATGGACACCAAATTATGTATAATATTCTTTCACCACCACCGATGGACACCATATGTTGGTAATATCATTTAGATGTATAATATGCTTTCACCATCACCGACATATGTTGGTAATATCATTTAGATGTATAATATGCTTTCACCACCACCGATGGACACCAAATATCACTCACAAGCTCTAACTTTTTTTAATTTTGTCCGAAAAACTTCGTCATTTTTGTTTTATTAATTTAGATGTATTACATAATGAATAATTATTACTCATAAAATTCTAATACTTTCACTACATCAATGTTTGCTAGTATACTCAAACTTTTAAAAATTATACTCCTACAAAATAAGAAAATTAGAAAAGTGCACGAGCTAAAAAAATTAAAACTAAAAAGAATTTATGTGAGTGAACCATATAAAGGAAACAAAATGTTACTAACTAAAAATATCTTAAACTAC
>JAOWBJ010025989.1:0-16423 GCA_028566335.1 Monarda citriodora
ATATTAAAACTTATACTACTAAATTTCGGAAGAAAAATGTACCCTAAAAGTCAAAACACAAAGATGACAATTATTATGGAATATAGAGAGGTAGTACTCCATTCTTCTTCATATCTAGAGCAATTACAAGTTCATGATTTTACTCTCTATTAGTTCACTCACAGTCCACGTTGCCTAAGCATAAGAATTTATTAGGAATGTAACGGTAAGAGTTTATAAGTTGTTAAAGTTTTGAATAAAATAATTTATAAACTCTCTTAATGAAAAAAATACTGAATATATATATAATAAAAATTTTGAAATTTATAATGTTGTAACATTAAATGGAAGTAAATATAAAAATAAAATAGAGTTATAGTGGACAAAATGTAAAATTAAAATAATAAGTTGAGGCAAGAGAGTTTATTTATTTGATAACTTATAAGTTGCTGGAGCTTATTTGTGCAGCTTATAAGCTCTTAATAAGCTTATTTTGCCAAACATTTTAAAGAGCTTAAAAGCGGTCAAACAATTTATAAGCAATCAAACAACTTATAAATTACTACATTTATCTCATGGTAGTTGTCTTAGTTTGACCCCACACATAAACAAAGAAAGATGATGATATGTGGTTGCAATTAATTCTGAGGAATAAGAGTTGATTATTGTCAAGTATTTTTTACCCGATTTAAAAAAATGACAAGTAATAGTATAATAAGATAGACCGGAAAGATAAATAAAATAAATATGATGAGCATGAGGTAATATCTTATAAACTTATCCAAACATCCCTAGTCAAATATTATTACTAAAATTTCATGTTTCAGATTTTCTAGAATCTTATGGTTCGAGCGATCTTTTGTGAACGTCTCTATGAATTAAATAACTTTTTTAAAAGATAGATAACGCTTGATATTTAAATCATCATAGAAAGTAAATCAGAGTTTATACATAAAAGAAGTTGTGTACTCGTGGCGGAAGCGAGTACAAATTGTTTAATTGTTTACAGATCCATAACGAATAAAAAGAAGCGAGTTTGGACATAAAATGAAAACAAGATGCAAGTATGAGGACTTGCACCACCAAGCTCTTCTTCGAAACTTTAATCAACCAGCAAAAGCCACCTCGTCACCGCCCTCGACCCTGACCATAACCTGCTCAACCTGCACACAAGGAAAATGTGTACATGACTGAGTACTTTGAAGCACTCAGTGGACACATGCCCACATAATTTCATTACCAACCATACATAGAGGAACATAGGGATTTTAGAAAGAGCATATGCCTTTAAAGAGTTCTCTTACTTACTGTGCAATCTTTACCTTGATGCCTTACCATATCTGCCCTTAAATAACCGATCTAGAGAGGTTTGCCGACCAAAACCTAGAACCCCGATCGCTTGCCCTTCGGCAAAGCGAACCTTAAAGTGCACTAACCTGAGCAACACATACTCAAGCTCGATCGTATCTCAAACAATGGCACAAAGCCGACAGACAGGCATCATACATTATCAAACATTATGAACTTTATGGCATGGTAAGCTCTTTAAAGAAACATAAGCGTAGTAACTCATAAAATAGCTTGCCTCGGTGGCTGACCACTCGAGGGTTTTAGTTTGAAAGCCCACCTCAAAAGTCGCTAAGTGTCCGGCTAGCTGGCGCCGCTAGTTCACTTCTCCTCTTTCAAGTACCCTTCAGAAAGTAACGAGTGAACTCTCATAAGATACATTTAAAACAAGGACTAAACTCTCTCCTGAGTTTAACTTATCGCTCGAGGTTAAGGGTGAGCTTAGAGCGAGTTTGTCTATATTTCTCTTTCAAGAAAAACTCTATCAGACTAAGACTTCAAAGCATTAGCGGAAATAAAGTTCAGGTATGAACTGGAGCGAACTAACACTTTGCTTGGCCTCTTGCTAACAACTTATTCTTTTAGGGCGATTTTACTAATTCAAACAACTGAAAGGGTTGAGATCCAAGTTTCTTGGTGTTAAATCATAGACACTCTTCTAGAACAAGATAACAAGGTCCGGTAACTTAGGTAAGGTGAAAAACAGTGAAGAGATTCTTATTGAGCTTTTCTTGCTACTTTCCGTGCTCGTTTCTACATTGAAGAAAACATACTGAAGAAGGAAATCATAAAACCTTAGTCCGACTTTTACTTAGACAGTTTGTGACTCGGGAAAATCCTAGATCTCAAGGTTTGACAACGAGTTTGTTTTGGCTGAAAACATGACATGACTTGGGATTTTACTCATAGAAAAGATACCAACATACATAAAGAAACGGTTTGGAGAATTTTACCTGAAAAACCTTGAATTTTGTATGAGACTCTAAGCTTTGGTCCTCCCTTTCCTTTGGTACTCTCTCTCTCTCTAAGTTTTGGATGATGTTTGAGAAATGACAGCAAGGAAATGAAATGCTCAAGGGTGGGGGTATTTATATGGGTGTGGGGGTACCTTTTCAGAACTAATAATTGTACTTTCTTAAAATAATGCAATTCTATTGGGTATGGTTGTTCTGTGAAAAAGACGTACGATGTTGGTCAGTATGGGCGGTGGCGTGTTGCGGGAAAAGGGAAAATTTGACTGACATTGCATTTGTTACACCTTAAGCTCTTACTTAGTGTAGAACATGCATACTGATTGGTTGGCTCGGTCTGACACACACGTTAAAGCGGTTTGATAGAACTTCCACTTTAAAGATCGCCCCGAGTTTCGAGCGAATTTTCTTTCTCAAGCGGACTTCTCCTTCGACCGGACTTCCTCAAAGCCGCTCCAAGAAGTGTTAACTTCTCTCTTTCAGGACTCACTTCAAAATTGCTCCAACACCCTTTCTACTCAAACCCGCTCGAGACTCTGCTCGCACAAAATCGCTAGCGCTTTTGGGTCAAGCAGACTTTAAAACCGCTTCAAATACTTCTTTCTCGCAGTCGCTATAAACTTAGTTCGAGCAAACTTTCACATGTTCCACTCCAGACTTGAAGCTAACTCCGAGCTAGCTCCGAACTGTTTGGAGCGAACTCGCTAGGCTTAAAACTCTTACAATATATAACTCTTAGTGATAATTTTCAAGTGACAAGCAAAGTCACTTTAGAGCGGTAATTCAAGACAAGCATGATTACAATTCAATACAAACGCAAGTAGCCATAATTCAATACAAACGCAAGTAGCCATAATTCAATACACACGTAAGCAGTCATAATTCAATACAAACGTAAGTAGCCATCTCTAAGTCTCTTGTGCGCTTTTCGCTATTACACAAGACATAGCTCATATTAAAATCTCTCACTAGTTAATGAGCATACTCTCGCATTCAAACATATTAAGTGCTTCACAAAACAACCTTATCTTTCTTAGATTAAAGCATAGTGAAACCTAACCATCTCATTAAAAGAGCTCGAAATTTCATTATAAGCGATTTTAAAATTTTAGCTGTTACATTTGGAAAATATATAAACTCAAAAACTAAACTATAAGAACTCACAAGCTCGTTTAAAATAAGTTATCGTACCTTCTATTTTACGTCTTATATGTATTATGTATTATGTATGAGTACATCATAATCTTATTTTCCACAGCATGGTTGATAAGCGATAAGGTTTATTACTACTACTAGTTTTACTTTCTTCCAATCCATACCACTGTATACAACCTCCATCTCATTTAAATAGTCATATTTTCTATTTTGGTTCATCTCACTTATTAGTCTTATTTTTTAAAATGACAAAGAATATATGGCTACAATTAACTCCCTCTCCTCATAATTAATTATGTGATAATAAGGCTTTTGCCCACTTTTAGAGATCATATGTTATAAGTGCCCTTGTTTAGAAAATGCATGAATAAAATGCCCTTCGTACTATTTTAACACTTAAAATAATGTAATGACCCCACTTATGTGTGAGAGATAATGTGTGTTGAGTGTGTAATTGTCAGGAATCATTTGATCATCATAACACAATTATAAATTTTCGATAATATTTATTTTTAATAAATAATAAACTCTATTTGGACCGCATAAATAAATTAAAACTTGTAATTACCTAAAATCCCTTAATTTATAGTTTATGCATTGAACAATTTTCTATCTTAAATAAAATATTTTCGAAATGTCGATAGTTAAATAAAAATTCGGAATTCGGAATTAGAAATAAGTAACCAATTTTAAAAATTAAGGAAAAATTCCAAATTATCAAAATAAAAATAAATAAAAAAATCATTAGAACACCTATAATATTTAGGAGAGAATGGTGATATTCGGTCGAAAAAATCATGGACGGAAATTTGAATACATCGGCGACTAATCGCAGGTGTATTCAAATTTCCGTCCATACTTTTTTCCGCCGAATATCACCATTATTTCCTAAATATTATATTGGTTCTAATGATATTTTTCGTTCTTTTTATTTTGATAATTTGGTATTTTTCCTTAATTTTTAAAATTGGTTACTTATTTCTAATTTCTAATTTCGAATTTTGTATACATTCTCTAAGAAAATAATAATAATGAAGGAATTTGGACAACATGACACTATTCGGCAGTCGAACTAATCGTCGGAAAATTAAATTCTCCGGCAAGGAGTTAGCCGGAGAATTCAAGTTTCCGGCCATAATTTTTCACGCCGAATAGCATCATTGTTTCCTAAATATTATAGTTGTTACAATTATATTTTCATTTCTCTTTATTTTCAATATTTGTTATTATTCTTTAATTTTTAAAATTGGTTTAGGGTTTTCTAATTTCTAATTTCGAATTTTGTATACATTCACTAAGATCGTATTAATAAATGAAGAAATTTGGACAGCGTGACTCTATTCGGCGGATGAAATAATCGCAGGAAAATTAAATACTCTGGCAAGGAGTTAGCCGGAGTATTCAAATTTCCGTCGACGATTTTTTGCGCCGAATACAACCATGCTTTCAATAATATTTTGTTTGTTTTAATGATATTTTTCTTTTTATTTTTTGTTAATATTTTCTATATTTCTTAAAATTATAAAATTAGTTACTTATTTTGGAAAATCAATTTGTTTGAACCTTGAATGATTTAATCCGAAAATGGATAACACATGTTTGACCTCGTACTAGTATTAAAGGCACGTACTAAGGATTTAAAGCCATGTTTTGGCATTAAGTGCAGATATAAAGTGGGATGTCACCCACCAACATCGTGCATATTTAACACACACCACTATTTGAAAAAACATGGGAACGTGTATATTTAAGACACATGACCAACAACAAAAAAACAAAAAATATGTTTGAATTATAGATGACAAATTGACCCAAACTCAAGTTCCAAGCTCGCATTGTTCCAATAAAGTGTGTAAGTGAATCAATTCCAATTCAAAGCTAATAGGACAAAAAAATTAGCATTCCACCACCCCAATTTTCGGACACTCCCAACCCAAGTTCCAATTTGCCGGTTTCCAATACATTGTGTAAAGAATCAATTCAATTCCAAATCTAATAGGACAAAAAAAATTCAAACCTATCCACCACCCTATATAATCGGCCAACCCTAACCCACCCCCACCTCACACTTCAAAACCCTAACCTCTCCTCCCTCTTTGCAACCACCGAAAACTCCTCCCTCTTCTTCCCTCTCTTCCAAGCTTTCTCTCTTCCAAGCATCCAAGAGCAATGGCCCCTCGAGTTATCAGAACGTGGCTAGAGGATGATTACGGGTTCCCAATGGAGGAGATTTCTGTTAATGTATTGGTATGTAACATTGCCCTATCTCACTTATTTCATGTATAATTTTTGAACTTGAAATGTGTGTGTATGCGGCGTTTTTAAGTTAGGAGATTTTTTCGAATGAATGTGCTATAATTGTTTCGAATGTGTTAGAAGATATATTGCTCGAATTATTTTTGCAATTTGTGTTTGATATTTCGGGACTTTCATATGCATGTAATTAGAATAAGACTTGGAATATTGTTTGGAAAAACATGGTGGTATTCGGCGCAATGAAGAAAGCAAAAAAAATTGAAATCGCCGGCGAAGTTATTTGCCGGAGAATTCAAATTTTAGACTCTATTCCGTACGCCGAATAATCTTGTATATTTTTTTATGATATTTTGGTCAATAAATGACATTCATGATAAATGTTATCATTGAATAGATGATGCTTATTTTTTGGTTTATATTTATTTAGTTCATGAAAATATAGGAAATAAATATCATGTTAATTGAAGCTATATGTATACATATGGAAGAATAAAAATGTTAAGCAATGTATTGTGTACACTTAGGAAGTATTCGGCGGACAAAATATTGGGTGGAATCTTGAAATCACCGACAAAAAAATCACGGTGATTTTAAAATTCCGGCCACTATTTTTTTGGTAGAAAAACTCTATGACTTTTTTTCTGATTTTGAGGTGATTTTAATCTGTGGAATATGTGCCGTATATTTGTGTTTTTTTTTTTTTGGAAAAAATTATATATTTAGCTTTTATTAATATAAATATCGATAGTTAAAGAAAATATAATAATTGTTAAATACTAGTTTTTGGATTCACATAAACGTACTATATTATTCAGAAAAATATGTTGTACATCACTGAGCTATTCGGCGCAGAAAATAGTTGCCGGAATTTTGAATATGCCGGCAACGTGTCGCCGGCGATTTCAAATTTCTGGAAAATATTTCATACGCCGAATGTTTTTTTGAAATTATACATTTTTTTAAGTTAGATGTGATTTTAAACTGTTGAATATTTTTTGTTTATTTGTGTTTATTGATTTATGTTTATTGATTTATGTCTAAAATTCGAAATAATATTTCATAAGTATTTATATGTTCATTTTGATATGTATATCTTGTATATTCGCCTTTTTTTTAATATTTCAGGACTTTCCACGCCCATGGTACCGTCGAGCCGCGATGGTTTGCAAACTCCAAAGGCCGACTACCGACTACCGGATCGGCATTCTGAATGATGTGAAGGACGTTTTAGGGCGAGCAGGTCTCCTCACCCGATTCCACCAAGGTTCGTTCGGACATTTCCTTGAGTGGAGTCCCGATCGCAACCGGGACATAGAGGGTGTTTGGCTGAGCTTATAAGTTGCTTATAAGTTATTGTTTTAGTTATAAAAAATACTTATAAACAACTTATAAGTTGCTTATAAGCTTAGCCAAACACCCTCATATTGCTCCATGGTATCATATCACGGGCCATTTTCTCGGACCGAGGAATTTGGTTCCATCTGAGGGGTCGTGACATCGAGTACATGCTGCAGGACCACGCCCTCATGACCGGGTTGAGATTCGGCCCGACGACATTCGACCCGAGGATCGCTAGGCCCGTCAAGAATTCGGCCTTATACCGACTGGTGTGCAGGAGAGATAAGATGAAGGCCAATGAAGTTATCTCGGAGTTCAACAGACTGCATCACTCTTTTGACGATCCCGACAGGTCGGTTCGTATGAAGTTGGCCAATATCTTGGTGGCCAACTGTTTCATATTGGGCCGTGACAGTCGTGCCGCTGTTTGCCCTTGGTTGTGGCACCTAGTTGAAGATCAAGCTGCATTCGCGGACTTCCCTTGGGGCGCGTACTCATACAAGACTCTCTTGTACTACATCCGGACATTTTTGGGGGAGAGTGAGAGCTACCACTTCTATGGCCCTGCATGGGCTATTCTGACATGGGCATTCGAAGTGGTGGACGGACTATCGCAGTATGCGGAGCGGATATCTGACGTGGCTATTCCGAGATGCCTCCGGTGGGACTTTGTCTTCCGCAATTGGGAAGTGGCGACGGACGTGGTAGTGGATTCACATTTCCACATTACTGACGGGGCCCTTACACCGATACAGCCCGACGACACGGAGATCCACCAGCCGTACTTCGTCTCATTACACTTACCGGGGCCGATGCTCGTGAAATTCCATGTGCCCATGGCATCTTATATTCGTGGCCCGCCACTTCTAGCCCCGCCGGTACTGGAGCCACAGGACCCCGAGGAGCCACAGCCACAGGACCAGCCACAGGACCCCGAGGAGCCATCGCAACCTACTCGTCGTAGCATGCGATTGAAGAGGTATGTTGGGCCAATGGTCGAGGAGGAGGAGGCTTAGTACGTTCGACGTCTGGCCCGTCAACACCGAGATGCCCGAAGAAACGAGGAGCAACGAAGGATCGAAGAAGAAGCATCTCAGTACGAGGCGAGGCTCACACGGAGGCTTGAAGAGATCGCTGACGCTGAGGTTGATCAGGCGATAGAGAAGGCCAAGGTTGGCATCGCTCGGAAAGAGAAGTCCCTCATCGAGAGAGGCATACAATGGGCGAAGGCTGCCTTTACCTGTGGGGCTTCGACACTCCCAGTCGAGGACAATATTGTTCCGTGTACCAGGCCTAAGCCGCGTGTACCAGGCCTAAGCCGCGTGTTCCATCGACATTGGAGTCGGATGCCGGCCTCTCCTCCGCACAGACGAGCCCCGATTTTCGGACTCCGTCTCATCCAGTCTCCTCTCCTCCAGTCCCGATCTACACACACTCCGTCTCTGTTTTTGGGGAGGTATGCTTAATCATTTAATCTAATTTAAAATTAGTAAAATTCATATATTTTGTTCTCATCTGAAATTTCTTTATCTTACAGGCGCAAATTCATGTTTCCGCATCGTATCAAAGCGGCTTCGGTGATCCTCAGATTTTCGGCCAGGTATGCCGCAGTCAATTAAATTCGTATATGACTATCTTATGACTTTATTATATGTTGTATGAAAACGCTTTGTCTGTCGTGCAGTTGCATGTACCATCCTCCGCCCCGCATGATCCCGGATTCGGTTTTCAGCACGTGTTTGGAGAGGTTTGAGTTTTTATGTAACTTGCTTAATTGAATCTATTACATTCCTTTAGTTAATTTTAGTAGTCTAACTTTAATATTTAACTTGCAGGGTTCGAGTTCGACTCCGGTTCCCACCACGTATGGAGCGGGATATGGGGATCGACAAATATATGGAGGCTGGCAACCCTACGAACTGCCTCGTACATCTTTACCAGAGTACTACGGCTCCTCTAACTACTACTACTCATCCGAGGGCCCATCCTCTTCAGTGGTCCCTAACATCATCAGTCCAGATCCAGAGCCACCGAGACAGTCATTGTCCACAGGGGCCGAGCAGGTATGACATATATTCCATTGAATTCGTAATTTAACATAAATTATGGTGATTGCTTACTCTTTATCTTGCAACGGTCTCAGATATCTCGACGTGGTCGTGGACGTGGACGTGGTCGGAGTAGTGGTCGGGGTAGATCATCTGGACGTGGCACGGTCGAGAGTTCAGATTCAGATGCAGAACTGGAAGGGAATCTGAGAGTGAACTTCGTATCTCGGTACCAACATCTTTATCAGAACTATTGCCTCCGATACGTCCCGAGAATGCCTGTTGATCATGCTGTTTTAGAGTATGATGCCAAGGTTGTGACCTATACCGAACTACTCCATTTGTCGGAGAGGAGTGACGACACTGCTGAAATGAAGAGGGAGGTTCAGAGGATTCTAAAAGAGCTTCGTCCAGCCCACGATGCGAATCTCGAGAACCGGAAGAGAATTATGATGAACATGTCGCGGAAGGAGGTTCGGGATATTAGGGATCACCATCCGGAGGCGCTAGAGGTCGTGGCGTTGGTGCCCAATACGTAGAGGAGTGGTCACAAGCGAGGGATAAGTTCGTGAAGTACTTCTACTTCTGGGATATCTACCCCGAAAAGTACGAGATGGATGCCTTCATCGGATTCATGGAGGAGCACCACCCTCAGCTCTGGAGAGACATCAAGGGCACAAGCCGGGACCCGATTGATCAAGCCCCCGGTCGAGACGGTGTTGGGACCCCCTGAGTATGCGGATTCGGTGGTGGAGGCCGAGATAGATGAGTGGTATAGGTTGAAGAGGATAACTCAACGGACCACGATGAATGCATTGGATGTGAGGAGGAAAGTGTGTGCAGCTTACGGCATTCTTCAACGTTAGATTATGTTCGTAATTTTGTGATTTCGGATTCTGATTATTTTTTATTTGTTTGATGACAACTATGTTTTTCAAATTTATTTGATGAATTCTTAGATTTCGACATTGTTATGTTATGAATGTTTCTAAATTGCATTGTGAAATTTATGTCATGAAATTGTTAAAAAAAACAAGGAAGGATACTGACTTACCGACAACATAATGTTATTCGGCGCACGTCATACACGCCGGAATGTATAATTCTCCGGTTAAGTCATTGCCGGAGAATTCAACCTCTACAATCGTTTTACTTGCGACGAATACAATCATCAATTGACATAATATATTCTCTACAACAGTACATGGTAAAAAACTCAAATATAATAAGTATTATTCGTTCATGTAACAAACATCATTGGAATGATTAAATCATTAATAATGTAGTGAAGTCATTCGGACATAAGCATTTATATACAAAATCGAGATTATAACATAGCATATTCGGGACAAAAATATTTTTACCATAATTACTAACCTATTCGGCGCACGAATAAATTTCCCGAAAATTGAACACTCCGGATAAATAATGGCCGGAGAATTCAACTTTCCGGCAACCCTTTTGTGCGCCGAATAAGACTCTACATCCAATAAAATAATTTTATCTAGTATTATGATGATAAAGGAGATGATTGTTGTATAAAAATGGACAAACCGAATATGAGCTCATTACAATTTTATTGATTTAATAATTGTAGTAATACCTTGTATATTTGAGCAACTGAACATTATATTTTGTATATAATATTTTTTGGGATTTTATAGTAGTATTCGGCGCACGTTAAAATCTTGTAGAGGTTGAATTCTCCGGCGAAATAATTACCGGTGTATTCAACTTTCCGGCAACCTGTTTGTGCGCCGAATAGCTTAGTAAATACAATAAAATAATTTTATCGAGGAATATGTTGAGTATGGAGATAACTGTAGTATACAAAAGGTTATATCGAATATGAGCTCATTACAATTTTATTGATTTAATAATTATAATAATACCTTGTATATTTGAGCAAATGAACATTAACTATTGTTTATCATATTATTTGGGATTTTATTGTTGTATTCGGCGCAAGTTATAATTTCCTAGAGGTTGAATTCTCCTGCAATGACTTAGCCGGAGAATTATAAATTATTCCATGTATAACTTACGCCGAATAATTTATCAGAGACCGTAAGACAAAATTCTTTCTTGTGATGTATTTTCCATCTGTTTTTGTCGAATAATTCCGGTTTATTTATAAATGATAACATTTAAATGACACAAATCCGATGGATAGGGGCATTCGCCGATCTTGTGCCCCGTTTGACTACAATGGTTACATTTTTTCGGCGGTCTACCTCTCCTTGATTGTTCACCTCCGCCTCGGCGTCGTGATTCTCTTGGCCTTCCGGCTTGCCGTCTCGATATTGGGGGGCGAAGCGATATTTGAGCTATTTCCGCCGGCAATACCCAACGCGACTTTTTCGGCACGCCATAAATTGGTATGCTAAAAGCTTCAACGTACGTTGAGCGTAAATACCACGGGGAAACATATGACTCGATGTTATGTTTCATTTCCCTGCAGCAAAGCAATTAGTTAATTGATTTTATTTGTATGACGAATGTATCACTAAATGGTTATAGTTGAAAATAAGAACCTGATCGCCGCAATCGCGTGTGAACAAGGTATGCAGTCTTCTTGCCACCGTCGACACTCACATTGATGTGATCGGACAACCACCCTAAGCTCCCGCTTGGACGTAATGACCTTGAATTCATCGTTCGGGCTAACTCTAATAGCTGTGTAGGTCTCAGCTTGATTGTACTGGACCACGAGCTTTCTCCTTGCCTCGTCCATAAAGCGATGATTCTCTGAACGTCCCTTTTCAAGGCGCTCCCTAAACCATTTCTCGATAATTAGCCAAATCGCATCGAGACATGCGACTGTTGGTAACCGTCATGCCCACAAGGCGGACTTGTTGAATGATTCTGCGGAATTGGAGGTCAAACTGCTGAAACGCCTTCCCTCGCCATGAAATCGGGACCACCTATCTAGGCCGATCTTGTGAAACTTCTTAAAAGCTGCACGACTCGACTTGCGAACCCTGGTCATGTAGTGCTCAAATCTGTGGCCTTCGTACTCGTACGTGGCGTGCATGAAATGCTTCACTACACCTTTGTCATGCGTCCTTAAGTTCTTTGCTATGTGGTAGTAGCACAAACAGTGGTGGGCCTTTGGGAAAACAGCCTACATTGCTATCGGTATTGAAGCGTGTTGATCTGAGATGACGACATGACGCTCCAGCTCGCCGTACACCTAATATGCCCTTCGGTGTAGGCCCTGATTGATGCTAACAGTGCGACGAAAACCTGTTCGAATCGTCCATCGTCACTGAATTGGTACCTCGTGATTGTCCCAGGATTGGTCACCATCAGCATGTATAGGTACCCGAGGAGGTCTTTGTACGAATCCTCATATGAGACGTACACCATCTCAATGGCCTTATTGCGGGCCATCAAACAGCTGTCGTAGGAGGCTTTAATGCCAAACGTGGCTAACAACTCGCTCCGTATAACCTTGGGTTTCAGTATTTCTGCGTCCCGGCGCATTCTGTCCGCGAAGAACGCCGCTACCACTGCGCTACGAACTTTCTTATGGTGGACATTGGTTAGTCCGAACGCCTCGCATGAATGCTGAAGACGACAACGGGAGGCGGTCCAAGATCCAGTGTCACGAATGAAAGTCAAACCGAAAGGGCAAGTCTTTGGCAATAGTTTGCATTTGAACTGCATTCGATGCTTGTCTGATTTGGCGATCCTGAACTCTCTCTTCTGATGGAGGTGCCACAAACCAACAGCCAAGAAAATGTCCGTCTTGGTGTCATACATTGCATCAGGTCCCAATACTGACGCATCGACCTCGACTTCTCGAAATACGGCCGAATCTCGAGGCATCGCCGGGACAACCGGAACCACCCAATTACTCATGTAGTCAGTGTCGTCCATGTCTATCTGCTGTCGACTGTAGTCTTTCGGGAACAACATATGAAGCACGTTCTGAATACCCCCTCCCGCGTGTATCCATGCACAGAAGTCGGCATACGATGCTGGGTGCATCCGCTCACCGCGGACGTAGATGTTGGGCGCCTCATCATCCTCGCTCTCGGAGGTCGTGTCTCTTTCAGGGACATAATCTTCATCGTCTTCCTGTTCAATCTCATCGTCTTCGTTCGAAACCTCATTCTCGGCGTGCGCACCCCCGTCCTCAACATGAGCACCCTCGTCGCCACCCTGATTCAAGTCAGGAACAATATATTGGGCCACGTCACCAAGGGTTGAAGAGCGATTCACATGGGCCTCTGTCAAGTTCCCATCCTGAGTATATTGGTTTTGGCTCCAGGCTGCATATTGGCTGTCGATAAATGAATTCTGAGAACCTAGAACTAGCCCGGCGTAATTGAGCTGGTCATGCCAATCATCGGCAGAGGTGAAAAATGCGCCCGACGACGATTCACCTTGTTGATCTTGCTGAGGGACATAAGACGACGATCCCCCGGCAAATGAAGTTGTAGCCCCTCCATCTGTAGTGATGTACACCGTTTGTGATGGAGCACTGAATAACTCAAATGCTTGGCTCTCGTTGGCCAATAATATTTTTGCAAATCTTCCGTAACGACTCCTTCTAAAATAGTAAATGGAATAATGGGGGTCTGAAATACTGCAATAGTGCGAGCATTCAAATACTGCGACTCCTCAGACCTTGGACATTCAAATGTCCACTGTCTATCGGAAGATCCACCTCGGAGCCTCCTTCGTACGAGCATCTAACCCAAAAGCCCCCGTATTTAACTTTCAATGTGTAAGCCATCTGAAAAAAATAAAATTATTAGTATAAAAAATATTTTACAACGGAGAAAACCATGATACTAAAAATTAAAAAAATTGGCGGTCAGAATAATGGACGAAATTTTGAAATCACCGGAAAAGTATTCGCCGGTGATTTCAAATTTCCGGCCATTATTCTGACCGCCGAATATTTCCTAAAGGTCCAGATTGAATTTTTTTTCATGTATTGTATCGTATATCACATATATTTATGATATTTTTTCGATTAATTTAAATGACGTAAATTCAAAAATATATTTTTTCAACATAAATCTAAAAAGACATTTATGCGACTAATAAAAATATTCAAAAGCTATATTATAGTTTAGAATATTACTTGATATTCCACTATGGTATTCGGCGGTCGTTTCCGTGTCCGGATAATTGAAATCTCGGCTAAGGATACCTCCGGTGATTTCTATTTTTCGGCCAAAATTGTCACCGCCGAATAACTCTATGTTATTCTTGAGGTAGATGTGAAACTTTTTGTATGATCATATGTATACTAAAACAAAAATTCTCAATAATATTGAAAATTTCTAAATTACGAAACAATAGTATACATGAAGAATATAAATTCATGCAAATAACAAAGAGATAATTACCTATATTATCTCAGAATGAAGCAAGATAATTGAATGAAGATACAGCTCGACTCCCCTTTCTCTCTCGGCTATACTCTTACAATTTTTTGTAGATAATTTTGTGTGACTTTAAGATCTAAATTTACACACCATAGATGTAGGCAAAATTTTACTATTTCACCCGTGAAAATTAAATTCTAACGGAATAAATTAACTGAATAAATTTGCAGGAAGAAAAAAATAGTGCCTTTGAATGTGACTTTATTTTCTGCATGCATGCAGAAATAAAAATGGGCCTCATTGCAATGAGTAGTCAATCATAAATTTATATTGATTTGAAAGTTGGATTAAGGTTATTTATATATTAAAATAGTACAAAGGACATTTTGTTCATGTGTTATCTAAAAAAGGGCATTTACGGCATGCTTTCATATGAATGCGATTGTTGTCTAACAAGGAGGATAAAACATAGTAGTAGACTTAATAGTTGTTAGATAATTAACTTATTAATGGAAATGTTTAGATCACATGAAAAGATGTAAAACTTTGGCGGCTAAGGTTGCATGTTCTTCAAAGAAAGCTCCAAATGAAGGCATAGAGCATAGGGCACAAACACAAGAATTCAAATTAGAAAGAAAAAGCGTGAAGACAATAACAGGTCATTTGGTAGTGGCATTGTCTTCACACTTGTTCTATATTTGAACTTTCACTCTCCTATTCCTGTCAACCGGCCCACTTCATTATTTTACTCGCTGCGTTTTAGTTCATTTATTTCGTTTGTTTTATGCACGAAAATTAAAGAATAACATTCATGTAATAAAATAGTAGACTATAGTCACTTTTGTTTAATAAAAAAGGTGGTATAACAAGCCAAAAAAAATGGGACAAATGAAGTGGGACAGGCCAAAAAGAAAAATGAGACGAATGAATTAAGATAGATAGAGTATTTTATTGTAGATAGCTACTTTTTGGATTTTATTTTATCCATTTTCCTACCCCCTTCAAATTTATATACTCGAGATTCTCCCATGTTTCTTATACTATAATTCATTAGCATAATTGAAGAATCTGATAAATCACAAGTACGATATTTGGAATCATTCACATTTGTACAAATTTCTATTTAAGTCTCACAACTTACATGCATCGTTGTACACATAATTACGTTACAATTTCATGCAAGTGGGCAGATTTTTCATAATCAATGGATACTTGTCACATGTGATATTCTCAGGCAAGTAGGACGAAGATAGTCTCTCATTTAAATGTAACTAGTGTGTTACCCGCGTGTTACGCCGGGAAAAATTAAATATAAATTATATTTATATTGGAATGTAAATGGATTTATTAAGAAAATTAATAATAGTTATTACATGTTTGTTTAAATAATAGTTATTGGGCTTGAGGGTGAGAGTAAGCCCATTTTCCGATGTTGCGGATATGGCAGAAAACAGTTTTTTCCGATTAATTTTTTTTTTTTCTTTCAAAATTTGTTATCTTCCGCCTACATCTTCACCTTCCGCCCCACTCCGGCCTCTGCCGCCTCTCGAGACCACCGCATACGCGGAAAGGGCCCGGCTCATTTAGGGATCTGACACCCCTAAATGTGTCTCACCCGCCAGACATAACGGAGAAAAAAAAATCCGACTATTTAAATACTGTTTATTTTTATTACTATTTTTTTTTCAAAATTTTTTTTAACTTTGAAACTTTCTTATTTCCGCCTACATACTCACCTTCCGCCTCCCTCTCCGCTGTCTGTCGTCGTTCGAGAACACCATATCCGCAGAAAGGGTTTGAATTAAAAACAGATCTGACCACCTAGAGGATCGGCCGGAAACGACAGAGAAACAAATTTTCCGACTTCGATCTAATTGTAAGTGTTGAAATTAGTGCTTTAATTATTATTTTTTTCAAAACTTGTCTTCTAACTTTGAAAATTTCTTATCTTTTACTAAAATTTATATATGCATTTAACACTAAT
>JAOWBJ010025990.1:0-10803 GCA_028566335.1 Monarda citriodora
ATGGAATTCGAACCCAATGGGATTCGAACCCTCACCACTGGGAGCTTAAAGCTCCACTGCCCACCTTGGTGTCCATTAGGCTAAATGCCCGGGACATTAGTATTGAGTTGATAGTTTGATTTGACACTAATTTATTTCCTTTTATGGAAATAGGACTAATAGTTTAGAATGTCCTAAAGAAGAAAACGAGACTATTAGTTTCGAATGAAGGTAATAGTAAATGATAAGTAATTCATAAAACAGTTGAAGTATATATGAGAGATAGAAATATATATATATAATACCTCCATCTCACCGAAATAAACTTGTTTCTTCTTAAACTTATCGATATGTATTTTCACTGATACTTAATATGAGTTTTAATATATTTTTTGAAATATTTTTTATTTTATGAGATATTACGAGTGTTATAATATTCTGTAAAAAAAATTTCAAAAATCTATTTTAAAACTCGTACTAAATTTTTTTAGTAAAAATGTGTGCGAAAAAAAATTCATTTGAATAAGATGAAAATAGTATTATTCTATAAAATATGAATAAATATTTATTACTACCTCCATCTCATTATAGTAATCCTTTTTGCTTTATTGACTTTCGGGCACGTTTTTCCACCGAAATCTAGTACGACTTTTAAAATATGATCTTCAATTTTTTTTTGTTTACGGGATACTATGACACTCATAGCATCCCATAAGCGAAAAAAAATTGAAGATCATATTTTAAAACTCGTACTACCTCCATCTCATTAGTTTAGTCCTGCTTTCCTCTTTGGTCCATCTCACTTATTAGTCTTCTTTCCTAAAATAGCAAAAAATATGTGGCTACAATTAACTCTCTCTCCTTAGAATTAATTACAACCACATATTTTACTTTTCTTAGTTTGCGTGCCCGATCAAACTAAAACTATAATAATGAGATGGAGGTAGTATTATTTAAATTAATATCTAAAATTTATTTTTTAATTTACTTAATAAATGTATTCACATTTAAATACAAATATAATTTATATTTAATTTTTATTGACGCAACGCAAGGATTACATGATTGATACGTAATCCCATCCCACGATTTGTAAACCAGATTTCGAATTTTCGAAAATATGGAAACCCTAGTTGTAAAATCGGGTCCCACGAGCTAAAATTAATAGGAGTAAGAAAACGCGTAAACGAAATTCTGTAGCCCGAGAAGCAGTGTGCATGAACGAAATCACTTAAAAAAAAAACTGAAAAAACAAAATAGGAAAACAAAATCGCCCTCGTTGAATTCAAGGCCTTCGGTAATTATATCAGTCTCCCAATAGAAAAAGAGGAGGAAAAAAGAGAGTCTTCTCTCTCCACACCTTCAACCTAACGTTTTCCTCCCCCCTCTCTCTCTCTAAACCAAAGCTCGAACCGGAAAAAACAAATGGAGATTCTCGACACCTCCGCGGCGTGTTTCCCCGTAGACGAAGACCTCCTGAACTTCAGTCTCGAAGGCGAGGGCGAAGAGGAGGACCTCACCATTTTCAAGGGCGGCTCCGCTATCTCTTCGTCCTTGGGGACTCCGAACCAGGCGGCGGCGGCGGTATTTGGCCGTGGGGCGCTGACCGGCCCATTTCCTGTAAGTTCCACCCCTGTTATGTTATGTGCCCCCAAAACGGGTCGGGGGGAGTCTGTTGGCCGAGTCCGGTCGTGACTCGGACGAGTCTGGGAGTATTTCCGTCCTGAGTTGGTAGGACCGGGGTGACTCGGCCGGCGATTTTGAGTTGACTCGGGCGGTCGGGTCCGGGTGCCCGGGTGGAATCATCGTGGGGTCAAATTCGCCAGCGCGTTTAACCCTCTATGCTAAATATGTGAACACCGTGACTTTGTTTGTACGGACGAATTTGCCCTTAGAAAACCCTAGGGCGTTGTTTTTAACTGAGGGGTATTTTTGGCATTTGAGTTCATCATTAGGGATAGTTTGTAACCTCAGAAAATTAATGGATGCGTCTTTGTCAATGCAGCATCGTTCATCACGCCGTGAATGAGCTGTTAATTTGTTTTTTAAAATGCTTAAAATGAGTCATTTTCAAGACTTTGTGATAATGTGGGCATATGCTTTCGGTCATCACCTTTCCCTATATTAGGCCAAGCAAATCGAAAATATTCAAAAAAATTCAATTTCCCCTATTTGTATAGACATTTTTGCCCTTCTGAAATTATTCCCTCGAATTTGTCCTCATTTCTGCCGACTTGGAATATCATTGCCCCATCAAATCAAATCATCGTTCCCCGGTTTTGAAAATATTGGAGCCAACATTTATTCGAATTCGGAAAAAATCCCTCACTATCAATTCTTGATTGATTAGTTCAATTTAATCAATTGGGTATCGTAAAGTTGTAATCTTTGTTGCCTAATTGAATAAATTCTTGGGTTGAGTCGAGCAATCATCGATCATGAACTCATTGCTGTTTGCCTCTGCGTTTCAGGAATTTGCAGAGGAGGAGGAATTGGAATGGCTATCGAACAAGGACGCTTTCCCTTCCGTAGAAACTTGCTTCGGCATCCTAGCCGACAATCCGGAGCTCGTGATGAACCACCAAAGCCCGGTGTCGGTTCTCGAGAACAGCAGTAGCAGCAACAGCAGCAATTCCAACAGCAATGGCGGCTCCATCGCCAGCTGCTGCAACAGCCTCAAAGTCCCCACGAACTACCCGGTTAGGGCTCGGAGCAAGAGACGAAGAAGAAGAGCCTTGTATGGCAGTTTACCAACCCAGCAACCCTTGTGGTTGAATCAAGTGAGTATCAAGAGCAAAAAAGAAGTATCCTTCACCTTGCCGCCATTGCCAACTATCGCGAGTGGGGGTGGCGCCACCATGGGAAGGAGGTGCTTGCATTGCCAGGCTGAGAAGACCCCCCAGTGGCGGGCCGGGCCCATGGGCCCGAAGACCCTCTGCAATGCGTGTGGAGTCCGTTACAAGTCGGGCCGGTTGCTGCCTGAGTACAGGCCTGCCAGTAGCCCGACTTTCTCGAGTGTTCTTCACTCGAATTCTCATCGGAAGGTGGTGGAGATGAGGAAGCAGAAGTATGTGCCGGAGGGAGAAGCAATAGAGGTGAAAGTTGCTTGTGGATATAGGGTTTAGGGTAGTGGTGAGTGGCTTTGCCCTTACAGTCTTGCAGCATTTGGTTCTTTTTGTTGATTTTTTTAGAGTAGTTTAGATTAAGTTAGGAGTTAGTGTTTCTTCTTTCTTTTTTTGTTTCTATGAAATTTGTTTAGGTCTTGTTGTGATGGACAAGCTTTTTAGTTGAGCCATATTGGTTTTTTCTTTATCATTAAGCTTCTTTGGGGATATTTTTTAATTTGGTGTTTGGCTTTGGATGAAAGTAATCTGGGATTTGTTTTTTTCCACTGGTTGATGATGCTAGATGAACTTCGTTGCTTTCTTCGAGAGCGTCTTCGGCATGTCCGACTCTTCACAGAGCAAGGGTAAGGTCAAAGCCAAGAACAAGGGGAGAGTCAAGGCCATTGTGAGGAAGGTGCCTTAACCGGCATTGTCCGGTCGAACAGATCCCGTTAGGTATACCCTTAACGAGACGCTTTGACTAGCAGACGCGTGGGTGACCATTTCCGAACACCCAACAAGAAGGAATGACCAAACAAGTTTGCAGCTCTGGCTTACAATGAGAGGAGGCCCAAGGGGACGATCCATCGGCATTTTGAGATGCTGAGAGCTCACTGAGAAAGAGCAACGCCGAAAATAAAGCAGTTCATGAGATGCTACAACGAAGCTGAGTCTGAGTCCCACTGGAGTAGCGGGCAGTCGGATGATGACTGTAGTGGCCCAAAATATGTTTGTAATAGCTAAGCTGTATAAGGTAATGGATATGGCGGAATTGTGGTTTTGTGGAATGATGATGGAGATACTGTTTGATCGAAAACACAAGAAAGGGGAGAAGACTTGAGAGAGAAAAGTAGGGAGAACTAGAACTTTCATTTCATATCACCAAAATTCTCCTTCTCCTCCAGATACAGCCTTTTATTCTCTTCAGCAATCTTCTTCCCTTTTCCACCAAAATCTCGACCCTGGGACAGTACAATACCCCCTCCTCCAGTAGATCCTTGTCCCCAAGGATCCAAGTAGGGAAATTTACAGCGGACGAAAGCAAGGTCCTCCCACGACACCACCGCCGGCGAGTCGGGGTACCACTGAACCAAAAGTTGCTGCACCTGACCCACGCGACGAGGAATTACTCGACTATCCAGAATCGCAGCCGGCGAAAGCATAAAAATTCCATCTTCATCAGATTCAGGCAGTATGACCTCTTTCCCCAAAAATTTCTTGAGCAATGAGACATGGAAGACCGGATGTACCCTAGATGTCTCTGGTAATTCAATTTTGTATGCCACTGGTCCAATTCTCTCCAAAACCCTAAAATGGCCCATAGAACTTAGACGAAAGCTTGACGTTTTTTCGTAGCACCACCGATTGCTGTCTGTAGGGTTGTAGTTTTACAAACACCAGATCACCCACTGCAAATTCTCGCTCCACTCGTTTTTTATCTGCAAACATTTTCATGCGATTTTGAGCCTGTAAGAGATTTTCACGCAAAGTCTTCAAAAAATCGTTTCTTTGCTGAACCATAGCTGTAGCTTCATCAGTATTCTGACCCAAAAATGTATCTAGAGACAGGGATGGGGGTGGGTACCCGTAAAGAGCCTCAAATGGGGTAGATTTCAAACTCGAGTGGAAATTGGTATTATACCAAAATTCCGCTAGTGGGAGCCAACGAGCCCACTGCTTAGGTGTGTCTGATACCATACAGCGTAGGTAATTTTCGAGACACTGATTTAGGCGTTCCGTTTGTCCATCAGTTTGTGGGTGGTAAGCCGATGATAAGTGTAGTGTAGTGCCCATCAACTTAAAGAGAGATTTCCAAAATCCGCTGGTGAAAACCTTATCTCGGTCTGAGACAATAACAGTAGGAGGTCCATGGAGTCTATATATGTTATCCAGAAATAATCTAGCAACTGTCTCTGCAGTATAAGGGTGAGAGAGGGCCAGAAAATGCCCATACTTCGTAAGTCTGTCTATCACTACTAAAATTACGTCTTTGCCTGCAGATTTGGGCAAACCCTCCACGAAATCCATGGAAATATGTGTCCACGCAGTGAAAGGGACTGGAAGAGGCTGTAATAAGCCAGGTAATGCTCCTGCTGTTGATTTATTCTTTTGGCAAACTGAGCATGTTCTAACAAACTGTAGAATAGAAGTTTTCATACCCATCCAATAAAAAGAAGCCTTGACCCTTTGATATGTAGCATGAAATCCAGAATGGCCACCCCCTGGTGTTCCATGTAATTCTTGAATAATTGAATCCTTCAATGCATCATCTTTCCCAATCATAATCTTACCCTTGTATCTCACAACTCCAGCTGAAACTGAGTATTCTGCATAAGTAGAACTATCAATTGCTTTAGCTGCTGAGATGGTCTGAATATGGGTGTCTTTATCATAACTGAGAAGCACCTTTTGAATCCATAAAGGGGTGGTGTGAGAAACAGCTAGGCAATCAGGGTAGAATGTAGGAGACCTAGAGAGAGTGTCAGCCACTTTGTTGTCAACCCCATGTTTGAACTGGATTTCATAATCTAGTCCAATCAGCTTAGTCAGCCACCTTTGTTGTGTTGGATTCATCACCTTCTGATCTAGCAAATGCCTCAAAGATTGTTGGTCAGTTTTGATAATAAACCTGTGTCCCTGTAAGTATGCTCTCCATTTCTGAACTGCCATGACAACTGCTAAAAACTCCCTCTCATAGATAGACAAGGCCTGATTCCGGACACCCAAAGCCTTGCTCATAAAAGCAATTGGCCTCCCATTCTGCATAAGTACAGCTCCCACTCCTTTACCACTTGCATCTGTCTCCAAAATAAAAGGTATAGTAAAGTCAGGTAGAGCCAATACAGGTGTAGTGGTCATAGCTGTTTTAAGCTTCTGGAAAGCTTCCCTAGCTTCTGCATTCCAGTGAAAATCAGTGTTTTTCAGCAGATCAGTGAGTGGTCTGCTAATTGTGCCATAGCCTTGGACAAATTTCCTATAATAGCCTGTAAGGCCAAGGAATCCCCTCAACTGCTTAAACGACTTAGGTTCTGGCCAATCAATCATGCATTGTATCTTTTCTGGGTCAGTTTCAACTCCATCTCCAGAAATAACATGACCCAAATAATCAATTCTCTGCTTACCAAAACTACATTTACTTCTCTTGGCAAATAAAGTATGATCCCTCAATTTAGATAACACAATCCTCAAATGAAGTAAATGATCTTCCCAACTACCACTGTCCACCAAAATGTCATCAAAAAAGACTAAAACAAACTTCCTCATGCAATCCTCAAAAACCCTATTCATTAAGGACTGAAATGTAGCTGGAGCGTTACACAATCCAAAAGGCATTACTAAGAACTCAAAGTGGCCATGATGAGTTCTGAAGGCTGTGAGATACCTATCTTCTGCCTTAACCAGTATTTGAAAATAGCCAGATCTCAAATCAATTTTAGAAAAAAACTTAGCACCAAACAGCTCATCTAATAACTCATCAATAACTGGTATAGGATAATCATGCTTCAATGTGAGAGAGTTCAAATACCTATAGTCAACACAAAGCCTCCATGAGTTGTCTTTCTTCTTAACCAAAACCACAGGAGAAGCAAATGAACTGTGGCTGTGTGTAATAATCCCAGCTTTAAGCATATCTCCTACTATCTGTTCAATAGCATCCTTTTGACTGTGAGAGGCCCTGTAGGGGTGTTGATGCTTAGGGTTGCTACCAGATTTCAGAACAATTCCATGCTCAATACCTCTTGAGGGAGGTAAGCCAACTGGTTCTTCAAAAATGTCACCAAACTCAGATAATAATTCCTCCAAAACTGAAGAAGCAGAATCAGTCAATACCTCATCTCTATTCACAATAAAAATTTCCTCTATAGTATGAAGATCTTGATGAATCAGACTGCTCAAAACAGGGGCAGAAATCATTTGACAATCAATAGCAGAAGTAAGAGCATTTAATTTAATTCTAGCACCATTAAGTGTGACTGTAAAAGTCATATGGGAATAATCCAACTCAATTGGGGTACAACGTCTCAACCAATCACCCCCCAATATCATGTCACACCCTACATTTCCCAACAACCTAGGAGAGTATGTGAATTCATGACCCTGCACCACCCAAGTAAAATTATCAGCCTGTTTACAACTCAATAACCTCTGTCCATTAGCAACCCTCACTAAGATAGGCTTAACTTCAGACACAGGACACCCTAACTTAGTTGCCATGTCCTCTTGAATGAAACTAAGTGTACTCCCTGTATCAATGAGAATATTTAATTTGTGAGCACCTACATCCCCAAGAACTCTCATAGTGGTTATACCAGTTTCTCCAAGCATAGAGTTAAGGGACATTTGAACCTCTTCCAACATCAGTTCAGGAATAGGGGTGTCATCTGTACTAGTATTATCCACAACAGCAAGTTCCTCCTCTTCAGTCATGGTTAAGTACAAAATTCTGGCCTTACACCTATGCCCAGGTGTGAATTTTTCATCGCAATTATAGCACAGACTCTTCTTTCTACGAACAGCCATTTCAGCAGGTGTAAGAAGCTTGGTTATGGGTTTGGGTGGTGTGTGTGGTGGCTGTTTTCCAGAAGTGGGTGGGGTTTGGGTAGGAACTGGTGGGTATTCTGGTTTTTTGGTATAGGCTTGGTATGGTGAATATGGTGTGTAAGGTTTAGATTGTGGTTTAAGTCTTCGGGCTATGGCATCCAATGTAATCAACTGTTTCTTTCCCAAGTCAATAGCCTGCTCAAGGGTCTGTGGGTTAAACATATAAATGAAACTTCGCAATTCCTCCGACAATCCACTTAAAAAACTAGCAATGAAATACTCCTCACTGAAAGTACCCTGATCCTCCATCAACAAACAAGATTTCAGTTCCTCAAATCTATCCACATAACTTTCATATCTCCCAATTTGACGCAACTTATTGAATTCAACAATAATATTGGAGGTGCGTAAGTCCTCAAATCGGGAAGAGACCAAATCAATAAGTTGTTGCCAAGATAAAATCACATCACTGTAAGGAAGATTCTGATACCATAAAAGTGCCTTGCCCTCAAAATGCATTGTAGCTAAGTGAACTCTCTGAACTTCTGGAATGGAAGGCATTAATTTAAAGTAACTCTTACACTTGAGATGCCACGCCCTGGGGTTGGATCCATCAAACACCGGGAAATCAACTCTGGGCAGTGGTGTATGAACACAATTTTGGTGTGATTTCTGTGACCCAGGTGCGGAGCCTAACACCGAAGATTCCCCTGATCCTGAGCTGGTGTGCAGATTCGCCAATTGCAGCTGAAGATCGGCTAAGGTATTAGAGAATCGCTGCTCAATACCCGACAATTGCTCCGTGATTTTCTGTTCCAAAGCCGTGCGATGCATTGTTTCATTTTTCAGTGTTTGATCTAGCTGTTTCTGTGCATCCAGCAGATCTTTGTAGCGGGTGTTGTCCGCCATGGCTATGAAGCAAATATCGCAGGAATAGAAATATTTTTGTGTTGTACTCCCTCCGTCCCGCGGCATTAGTCTCGTTTGACTTTTTAACCTTTTCGACATGCGTTTTGACCGCTGCCAAATACGAGTTTTATACTATCGCTTTGAATTTTTTTTCTTCTACCGGATACTATGAGACGTTTAGTATCCTGTAAAAAAGAAAAAACTTGAAAAAATTATTTTAAAACTCGTATTCAGCAGCCGTAGAAATACATGCGCAAAAAGTCAAAAAGTCAAACGGGACTAATGTCGCGGGACGAAGGGAGTAATATATAAACTTTGAGCATTATTAGTGCATTTTAGTGTGTGTAATGAATTTTTTTATGATAGGTAATTCGTATATTTGAATTATTAAATAATTCGAGCAATTTAAATTCATAAGTAGGTTTAATTTGTACAATATGATACATATGAGATTACATATATGCTTAGAAAAAAATTGGATTTTTTTGGTGGCCGGGCCCGATGGGCCGGTGGCCGGAAAGTACGGCCCAATGGCCGGTGTTCTAGACCATCGGGCCCGATTTTCCGGCCACCGGAAATTCAGATTTGTTTTTTTATTAGTATGTAATATATATACTTTGAGCATTATTAGTGCATTCTAGTGTGTTTAATGAATTTTTTATGATAGATAATTCGTATATTTGAATTATTAAATAATTCGAGCAATTTAAATTCATAATTAGGTTTAATTTGTATAGTTTGATATACATGAGATTAAATTCATAGTTAGGTTTAATTTTTATTATTTACGTATTTATCTTTTAATGCAGATGGCTTTCGTCATTCTTAAAGTTAGATATGACGGATTTTGGGATAGTTACACTTATCGATAATAAGCGGGGCTGCTCCGTCACCACTGAGGCGCCATGCAATTGCTCACCGCCGAAACCCAAAAACAAATCAGGGCCTGAGGTCGTTGATGGGCCGATACTAACCGATCGATAACCCTGCATGATAAAAGAATTATCAGAATAAGTATACGATAAAAAATAGTATATTGTACACAAAAATTGAAAACGTTACTTTTCATACTTGCCCATAACCCGAAAATAAATCGGTTCATGAGGACGCAGATGGGCCGATGCTACCCGATGGATAACCTTGCACGATGAAAGAATTTTCAGAATTATTATGCAATAAAAAATTAGTATACGATACAAAAAAATTAAAAAACATTACTTGTCATACCTGCCCATAACCCATAAATAAATCGGTTCCCGATGACGCAGATGGGCCGATGCTACCCGATGGATACGTCTTCACGATGAAAGAATTTTCAGAATTAGTATGTAATAAAAAAATTAGTATACGGTATAAAACTTTTGAAGAACATTATGTATACCTGGCCGAATAAGAAATCAAACGTAGAAGACACGGGGGTGGTCGCTGGGGCGATGTAAGGACCCGATTCGGCGGGTCTGTATATCGGAAGCGAGATATCCCGAAAGCCAACAGACTTTTCATCCGCAAGTCCCTCGCAGGCTACCTCACCTCGAGTGATCTCACTCCCGATGGACGTGCAGACGACGGAATAATAGGTGGCCTCTGTCGTTCGAAGTCGTGCACATCAGTGGGCATTGTTGAACTCCTGCATGCCACAATGTCTTTAATGATTAATAATTATAAAAAAAATCACAAACCCTAATTTAGAGCAAACATAATCAGAAGTAAATATAATTTCATGCATAATAAACTAACAACACATAAATTTAGAATTATGTATACATAAATATTGTCAAAAACATATGGAATTTAATGGTATAAGGGCCCGATGGGCCGGTGGCCGGAAACTCGGGCCCGGTGGCCGAGTAAATTCCATATTTTATGAAAAATATTACTCAAAGTTAACATATATCAAATTATGCACAGTATCTTATTTTCTATATTAAATCATTCGAAGTACATATTTAATTCTAAAAAATTCAAAAACCTATTTAAATGCTAAAATATTCAAAATCAAGAACACTAAATACAATTTCTAAATATTTGGGATTTTCCGGCACACGAGCCCGATGGGCCGGTGGCCAGAAACTCACGCCCGGCGGTGAGTTGACTCGGCCATCGGGCCCGAGTTTCCGACCACCGGCCCATCGGGCTCACGTGCCAAAAAATCTCAAATATTATTTAAACTATTATGGTAAGCTCAAATACATATAAGTGCATGAATTAGTCTTATTTTTGAATTTAAATCAACCGAAAACCCTAATACAAATCCAATAAAAAGAAATTA
>JAOWBJ010026099.1:0-10801 GCA_028566335.1 Monarda citriodora
AAGCACTATGACTTGGTCCACGACACCTTATTTTACAAGGGGCGGGTCGTCCTTCCCAAGGACTCTCCTTGGATTCATAAATTCTTTGCGGAATTTTACACCACACCTATAGGAGGGCATTCAGGTGCATTCCACACCTACCGTCACATGGCCGCAAGCTTATATTGGCCGGGAATGACGAAGGCAGTCGCACGTTTGGTAGCGGCATGTGATGTCTGCCAACGGAACAAATATGAGTCTAAAAGCTCGGCAGGTTTACTGTGTCCACTTCCCATACCCGAATTGATTTGGGCCGACATCAGTATGGATTTCGTTTCCGGCCTTCCGCGGCCTGGAGGAGCAGACTGCGTGCTTGTGGTAGTGGATCGTCTATCCAAATATTGTCATTTCATGGACCTCAAGCACCCTTACACGGCCAAGTCAGTTGCAGAGATTTTTGTGAAGGAAATCGTCCAACTTCATGGCATGCCGACTTCCATCGTATCGGATCGCGATCCTATTCTTTTAAGCTCCTTCTGGAAAGAGCTATTCCACGCGCCCGGTACCAAACTGCGCATGAGTTCTTCATATCACCCAGAAATGGATGGCCAAACAGAGGTCATGAATTGTTGTTTAGAGACTTATCTCCGTTGTTTCGCATCGAACAGTCCTAAAGGATGGAGCACATGGTTACCGTGGGCTAAGTATTATTTCAACAAGGGGTTCCAGTCCAGTGCAGGGTTAACACCTTTTGAGGCGGTATACGGTTGCCCTCACCATCGATTATGCCTTTCGTTCCGGGCGAGATACGCGTTCAAGCATTGGCGGAGACATTGCGAGAGTGGGACACGATCTTGACACATTTGCGAGCTCATCTCGAGCGAGCACAGGCGCGCATGACACGTGAGGCAAACAAGCACCGTCGGCCTCTAGAGTTTTAGGTCGGCGATCGTGTGTTCCTCAAGTTTCGACCATATCGGCAGCGTAGTTTGTTCGCGATCACCCAACAGAAATTGGCGCCGCGTTTCTTTGGTCCATATGAAGTCCTCGAGAAAGTTGGCGCTGCAGCCTACCGTTTGGCGCTACCGACGGGTTCTAAAATTCATCCCGTTTTTCATGTCAGTTTGCTTAAGCCGGCTGTGGGTACAGCGCCAGTCTGCCAACCTCTACCCGAAGCACCGATGTCCGAAGACCCGGAGTTCCTTCCGGAGCAGATTTTGCAACACCGCAAATTGCGGAGGAATGCAGTTGACGTAGCGCAAGTTTTGGTGCAGTGGAAAGGGTTTTCAAAAGAGTATAGTTCTTGGGAGGACGCTGATACGATCAGAGTTCAGTTTCCTGAATTCAACCTTGAGGACAAGGTTGTTTCGGCGCCGAGAGTAAATGATAACGCACAGTCACCGATGAAGGTCTATTTGAGGCGCGAGAAGAAGGCGCCGGTTGTTGATTAGGAAGTATTGTTTATTTATTTATTTGTTTATCGTTTATTTATTTGTTTATTGCTTAGGAATTATTATAATATTGAGTCGAGCGTATCATAAGCTCACCCCGGGTTTTCTTGTTGGTTCTTTCCCAGGTTAGGGTTAGGTCGAACCATCGTAGATTAGATTTAAAATTATTATTGGGTAAGGGCAGCCGCTAGTAGGCCCAAAACCTTTCTAGTATAATTTCCATCACATATCTAAATCCTTATCTCTCTATCGAGCTACGTTCAAGTTTAGATAGGAGTAGGAGTATGGCTTGTCTTATGCTTGGGCCGAATTGCTTTGGACCAAACTCACCTTGAGGCCCAACTATGTTGGACCTTCTGCTTCGACCTTGCTGTTGGGCCATGTCCTTTGAGCCACCAAATTTGACAAAACGCTTAGAAATTTGTTGGCGGTTTTTTTGAAAAGCATGTTGAAAATCGAGCAACTTTTGGTGATACGATAGGCATATATAAAAATAACACGAATTTAATAATAAGATAAAATAGGTGGAGGTGGCGCAGCCGGGTGGAACGCGGTGGAATCCGACGCAGGAGCAGATCGGAATACTCGATATGCTGTATAGAAGTGGAATGCGAACTCCGAACGCTCAACAGATCGAGCAAATCACGCTTCAGCTCGCCAAATACGGCAAGATCGAAGGCAAAAACGTGTTTTACTGGTTCCAGAACCATAAAGCGCGCGAGCGCCAGAAGCAAAAACGCACTTCCCTCGCCCTCTCTTCCCCTCCTCCCTTCCCCGATTCCGCCTCTTCCCTTTTCTCATCATCCAACAAGGTACGAGTCAAATACTTCCCCCGTTCTATTTCATTGGTCCGGTTTGACTTTTTGACTTTTTTGACATGCATTTTCACCGTTGCCGAATACGAGTTTTACAATATCATTTTGAATTTTTTTTCTTCTACGGGATACTACGAGACGTCTTGTATACCGTAAAAAAAACAAAACTTGAAAAAAAAACTTTAGAACTCTTATTCGGCAGTCGATGAAATGCATGCACAAAAAGTCAAATCGGACTAATGAAACAGGACGGGGAGTAAATGAATGCATGGGACGTGAAAGCATTAATTATGAATATGTGTTTGTGTGTAGGAGGAGGAGTTGGCCGAGAATGGCCGTTGCAAGAGGAAGTGCATGACGTGGCAAAGCTGTGAAGAAGTGGAGATGTACTGTAGAGAAGATAGGACGTTGAAGCTCTTCCCTTTGCACCCTGAAGGCACTGGGAGGCCTTTATTCAAAGATGGTGATTTTTTGAATTAATTAATCAATTAATCACTTTATTCATTTTGCGCAATTTTAACTTTATTTCAATCTTAGCTTATTTATTTTTGCAACTTGCTTTCGAGGCCATGCTAGATCTTCTCTGATTTTCTTCCATGTCAAGGAACAATGTCATGGAAATTCTCCTCTCTTCGTGCTTATTTATGTATGATTAGTTCAACGTATTTTCCCGTCTATATGAGTAGAATTTAATAATCCAATGCATGGTTCATTTTACATAATTAATATGGAAATAAGAGAAAAAATGGGTAAATCTATACATAGCCCCCTTCATAGCCCCTATTTATTAAGTAAATTTAAAAATCTTATACTAATACTATATTATCCCTACATAGCCCCAAATATAAGCGAATAGTGAATGTAGATTCATTTTGAAATGTATAACCTGCTCCGATTCTGCATCTTATCTCTTTGTGTGAAGAAATCAACCTTCCTTCAATTGATAACGTTGATAATTGGTCGATCCTAAGTTTGTAGGTAGATTAAATGGAAATGCGCAAGAATAAGAACATCGGGGAATTAACATGGTTCAATCTACTAAGGTAGATCTACGTCCACAGAGAAAGGAGAAAATAGTTTATTACTTTGAGTATGCAGGAATACAAGAGTGTGTAATCCTTTTCATATCATTGTACTAGCTATTTATACTAGTACCATGTGCTCGCAGGCCAAATAGGCCCTTTAGTGCGAGTTGATCCAACCGACAAGTCCATTTGGAGTAACCTGCATAAATCGTGGAGTGATGGGTGACGTGGATGGAGATCGTGGGTGGATTAGGGCTGACTCGGTGTAACCACCGGTAATGGAAGGACATCCTGACGGATTACTCGGAATCGCCCAATTCTGAGTGCTCTAACACATCACCTCGGAAGTGCCGAGGTGCTGAACTCCTTGTCTGTGCCGAAGTGTCAACACTTCAACGGACTGAACTTTCCCTGAGCTGACTGCCTGATGCCAGACTGAAGTGTATTGCCGAACTGGTCAGTAGATGGGGAGGACCGAACCACTCCAGGCCTTGTTATTAATGGGTCCCAAATATTGGGCCTCCTAACTGGGCTTAGTTGTTGGGCCGTACCCCATCAGAGCCCCTCCCAAATGCGAGGCAATGACGAAGTCCGCGAGTCCGAGGTGTGTTGTAAGCAAAGTGACTCTGCCAAAGCCGAGGTGAGGGTGGAGTGTCGCCCGGGGGAGCGTGCAACACGCGCCGGATTCCTAATCATTGCGACTTCTTCTTTCACTTTATCGGGAAGACGAAACGACACATCATTTTGAACACAAAAGGTCCTTTTCACCGATTTCAAATTACTTTTTACATTTGGCTTTTCTTCCTCCGTAATTTTTCTATAAATTCCTCTCAACCTCACCGGAATTTCTCTGGCTACTCTCTCACCGTCTTCATCTTCCCAGCGAAACACCACCCTTTACACAAGTAAGTCATGTCTTCTTCTACTAAAAATTTTGAGGGTAGGAATGGGGGTTCTGAGGGTGTCTCGGACTCGACTGCCGGTGGTCGGAAAATTACGGTTGACCCCACCATAGAAGAGTTCCGATCTACCGTCGATGAACAGACGGTAGAGTCTCTAGCCCATCGTTTCTTTTTTCCATCGAACTTCGAGACCATTACCCCCGGTGCCGACGTTAGGGCTGACCAACTGCCGGCGGGTTTTTGTATTGTTTACGAGGTCTTCCTAGAGTGCGGCCTCCATTTTCCACTTACACCCGTTTTTGTCGAGCTCCTTAGGAAGTACGAGATCCCTTTAGACCAGCTAACCCTTAACTCTTTCAGGCATCTCACTGCATTGGCTGTCGAGGTGTCTCGCTTAGGGAAACCCTTTACCTTAGACGTAGTGCTAATGTTTCTCCAGTTCAAGAAGAAGGGGTCATTGTACTACGCCAGTCCTTTCTTGAAATTCAAGGCCAAGACGAGGTCCAAGCACCCGAAATAGAAAAATCTCTTCTTTTTTAATGCAGGTACGGGTGCTCCAGAGTTTGCCTGGCGGAGTGGGGCCATAGCCAGTCCCCCGTCTAAACACTTGGACGAGCTCGAGAACAGGCTGATTGAAATACGCCTCGTTACCGAGGAGTATGCCGAGCTCGAGTTCGTCCAAGCTGACATAAGTTCGGCTACCCCGGTCGAGGTTTGAGGTAAAGAAGGGTGAGGATCGACCTGACTTTATCCGATCTGACATCCCTTGTTCTACTTTTTCCATTTTTTGACATATATTTGTCTGTTGTGGTGCAATGTCTCTCTTCCCTGACGAGGTCGGTGGCTAGGGCAGCACTTGCAAGGGCAAAGGCAAAAGCAAGAAGAGCCAGTCCAGCTTGACTCCCCTCCACGAAGAGAGGGGGCCGAAGAGGCAGAAGACTTAGTCTGCCTCCACCGCATCCACCGAGCGAACTCTGGGGGATACCACAGCCTTGACCACAAGGCCGCGGGTTAGCTCGACATCACAGCTGGCTCTGTCTCTGTCGGGGTCAGGGACGGCTGTCCTCATTTTGATGTCGACCTCTGAGGCCATGGCATGGACCTGGAGTGCCGTCGAGGTAGCTGTTCGAAACTTGTTTCGTGTATTCCCCCATTTTTTTCTTCGGAAACTGAGTCCATTTCCTTTTTGCAGCGCGCCAGGCTCGTTTTGGCGGATGTCGAGAGGGGGGTCGCCGAGCATGAGCAGCTCGGCAGGGCCATTGCCAAGGCGGAGGACGACATCGCCCGCCTTTCACAAAAGGTGGAGGATGCGGAGGTGAGGGTGTCTCGCGCCCTCCGAGCCCAGAAAAAGGGGGAGGCAGAGGCCAAGGCTGCCCGGGCTGAGTTGGAGTGATTGACTCAACAACAATAGCTCGTGGTTGCGGGGGTTGTCCGAGGTGCCGTGGTCGGCATCGCCGCTTCGCAAGGAGAGCTGCTCCGAGCTTACATGGAGAAGCTCTTCAAATGCATCCAGTTCTCTGCCCTGGTAGGTAGATTGGTGCAGCTCGTCGCCTCGGGCAAGTAGCTGGACCAAGGCAGCATGGTGTCGGCCTATGCCCGGGTTATCACGGCGCGACTGAAGTCCCTTCCCCTGCTGGAGGACCTTGCTTCCGCCTCCAGCCTCTTGACTGCCGAGGCCGTGCGTGCGTGCACAAGGACTTGGACGCGGCGATGGAGGCCGCCTTTCTGGGAGTGGGGACGTGGAATGCACTATAGTGAGGCGGTTGGAGGGCGAAGAGGAGGAGGAAGAAGAGGAGGAAGATGATGTGGAAGAGGAGACCGGAGGCGACTGGGCTGCTACTTCCAAGCCCTCGAAGAGGAGTCCGGGGGTGACCGAGCGACTACCCCCTGCCGGATCGGAGGCACCTGGAGCAACTGGGGCCGATGTGCATGAGACCTCGGCCAAGAGGAAGGAAGATAAGACAACAGCCCACTCTACCCCCTTGTATGATTTCTTTTCTTTTTTAGAATAAGATCTTTTGTACTTCGGCCATGATGCCCTCCTTTGTACTCTTCTATAAATAAATAAAGAAACTTTTTGTCCGAACTGCTTTTATGTTCCGCGTACTTTATATTTCTGTAATCCCACAAGGTCTTGATTGATCACCATGTTGAGCTTAAGAAACTCACAGACAAGTTGTGGAGGGCGGAGGATGATGCTCCATACTGGAGGAACATGTACACCTAGGCTGCGGACGAGGAGGAAGCAAAGTCCACCAAAAGCCAAGTGCAGGTCGATAAGGCCGCAGCCCAAGTGGTGGATCTCGAGCTAAAAGCTAGAAGATCTTCAGGCCTAGCTGGAGAAGGCCGGTGCCGAGGTGAAGGTCCTGACTATTGAGAATGCCGAATGCGAGGGGATCATTCGCCGCAATAACGGCCTGACCATCACCGAGGTCGAGGACGAGATGTGGAAGATCTGGGCCAAGTGCAGGGAAGCGAGGGCCGAACAGGGCCGGGATAACAGGGAGTACCACGGTCTCATAGACCAGTTACAGAGCCTCTGTCAGTTATACGGGCTAGTTGAAGCTCGGTATCCCAGCTTGTCAAGCTTCTAGCGGAGACTCCTAGTCATCACAGTTCGACGATCCGAAGTCCAGAGGGATACAATGAGTAGGACCGCCGAGAGGTACTAAGACGACGTGGTGGTAGGGCACCTTAGACTCGAAGTGAGAGGGGGAGAGGCTCTACCTGGGGCTCTGCTGGCCGAGGTAGATTTGACTTGGATGCCGTGTTGAGGGCCGAGGCTCCTGCAGATATTGCCCATGGGTGGTTTCCGTATAATAGACCTCGTAACCCTCCATTATAAGTTGTACTCTATACTTGTAATAATTACTGATAGTGAATATTTTTTGTTTATACGAACTCTCAAGGTGTCCGCAAACTTTATTTCTCATTGCTTGAATGCATACCGTACTACTTTAACTTGCAAACAAAAGTCGCTTTAGCTTGTAGTAACTTAGTACATCCTCAATGTAATAAAAATAAGTACGACTTCGGTTTTGCCAAAGGTTGCAACCTTTTGCTGTTACCGAAGTCAGGTTCCTTGTTTGGCGAGTTTATCGCTAGGAGTGGTCTCCTGATGCGCGCTTGAGTGACCCTCCCAAAGTGGGAGAGTTGAAGTACCGTTGGAAGGAGAATTACACTTCGAAAAGGATGTGCTATTTCGATCCTTCAAGGGTTTGCCGACATGAAGAATAGTATTATATCTTCCGTAGAAGATTTTGATAATCCTTAGTTTTAGGTGTCTGGACAGGGGGCCAGCCTTTGAGACTTAAGAGTTCGAAGTTTCACATATAAGTGGAATAATAACATGTATATGAATGCGATGTAGACACAATGTGATAAATAATGACTGAAAGATGGGATTCATTAAAAGAATTGTTTATAAAAGATTTTACAAAAAACGATCCTAAGACATACCGCACTACTTTAACTTGGAATCAAAAGTCGCTTTATCTTGTATTAACTCAATACATCCACAATGTAATAAAAATAAGTACGACTTCGGTTTTGCCAAACGTTGCATCCTTTTGCTATTATCGAAGTCAGGTTCGTTGTTTAGCAAGTTTTATCGCTAGGAGTGGTCTCGCGATGCGCGCTTGAGTGACCCTCCCAAAGTGGGAGAGTTGAAGTACCGTTGGAAGGAGAATTACACTTCGAAAAGGAAGTGCTATTTCGATCCTTCAAGGGTTTGCTGTCCTGAAGAATAGTCTTATACCTTCCTTAGAAGATTTTGACAATCCTTAGGTTTGGGTGTCTGGACAGGGGGCCAGCCTTTGAGACTTAAGAATTTGAAGTATCACATATAAGTGGAATAATAACATGCATATGAATGCGATGAAGACACAATGTGATAAACAAAGACTGAAAGATGGGATTAATTAAAAGAAGTGTTTATAAAAGATTTTACAAAAAACGATCCTAAGACATAAATGATAATGACAATGATATCCACTTATACATAGTACTTCTTTAAATTCGAGACATGCCAATTTTGTGGTACGATCTCACTAGACATATGGGCTAATTTGTATGACCCTTTGCCGAGGACCTCATTAACCTGATAAGGACCTTCCCACGTAGCTTCCAGCCTGCCAAGCATCTTGGCTTTGCTCATTTTGTTATTCCTGAGTACGAAATCTCCGACTTTGAATTGCTATGACTTCACCCGTTGGTTGTAGTATCGAACTACTTGTTGTTTGTACTGAGCTTCTTTGATGAAGGCCAACTCACTCTTCTCCTCTACAAGGTCAAGGTCAGTTCGGAGATTTTCTTCATTGTCCTCAGCTGAGAAGTTCGCTGTGCGTGGGCTTAGCATGCCGATCTCAACAGGGATGACCGCTTCGGTCCCATAGACGAGTCTGTACGGAGTCTCCCCAGTCGATGTTCGGGGAGTGGTCCTGTATGACCATAGGGCCTGCGGCAGATTTTCCACCCACAGGCCTTTGGCTTGGTCTAGCCGGGTCTTAAGGCCCTTGACGATAGTTTGGTTCGTCACTTCAGTCTGTCCGTTTGCTTGCGGATGTGCCACCAAGGTGAATCTCTATTGGATCTTGAGTTCCTGACACCACTCCTTGAAGGCTTTGTCAGTGAATTGCATCTCGCTATCCGATACTAGGACATGGGGGATGCCGAAGCGGCAGACTATATACTTCCAAACGAAGTTTTGGGCCTTCTTACTTGTGATCTATGACACGGTGTCAGCCTCGACCTACTTCGTAAAATAATCCACAACGGTTATAAGAAACTGTAGCTGTCCCGGGGCTCTATCGAGCGGGCCTACGATGTCGATGCCCCACTGCATAAACGGCCAGGGGCTTTGCATGCTTGTCAGATTAGATTGAGGTACCCGTAGGACATTTACGTGTATTTGGCACTTCATACACGTTTTGACGAGGTGGGCTGCGTCTTGAGCCATGGTTGGCTAGTAATACCCCCATCGCATGACCTTTTTAGCCAACGCCCTAGTGCCGATGTGGCTTCCATAGGACCGTTCGTGCACTTCTCTCAATACGTAGTCTGCCTCTTCGGGTCCTACACACCTCAAGAGTGGCTGCATATAGGACTTCCTGTAGAGAACCCCTTGTTTCTATTCGTAGTGCATGGATCGACATAGCATCTTTCTAGCTTCGAGCTTGTCACTGAGTAATTCGGCTCCGTTGAGATCAGATTGCTGACCTCCACCTTATCTATGCTGCGGTGCTTTACTTCTTCAACTAGGGGCGAACTTGACGATGACGCCTGCTTGCTCAGGGCATCAGCCCGATTGTTCTGAGTTCAGAAGATGCGAACAATCTTGAAGTATGCGAATGCCAGCTGCAACTGTCGGGTCTTCTCTAAGTACTTCCTCATCTTCTCTGCTCTGGCCTCGCTTGTCCCCATGACGTGCCCCACAATGATTGGGAGTCATTGTGAACCTTCAGAGACCGGACTTTGAGGCTCTGCACGAGGCAGAGCCTGGAAAGGAGGGCTTTGTATTCTGCCTCATTATTTCTGGTCGGAAAAGCGAACCGAAGGTAATAGGTCACTTCGTAACCATCGGGGCGACAAGCAGAATTCCAGCTCTACTCCCGGACTTCTCCGAAGCGCATTCTATGTATGCCTGCCAACAATGTTGGGGCTCTTCTCCCACCACTTCGGTTTCCGTTTTAATCTCCGAGGGAGGCAGTTCGTCTTTTAGCCGAGCTTCAACTAGTTAGGAAGTTCGCCAAAGCCTGCGCTTTGATAGCTTTGCGGGGACATAATTCAATAGAGTGCTCCCCCAGTTCGATGGCCCACTTCACTATCCTACCCGATGCTGCGGGTTTCGTCAGGACTTGTCGAAGTGGGAGGTCTGTGAGGACCTGAATAGTGTGGGCATGGAAATAGGGCTGGAGTATCCTTGTTGCATTCACTAAGGCCAGAACGACCTTTTCCAGCGGTTGGTATCTTATCTCTGGTCCTTCTAATGCCCGACTGATAAATTAGACGGGATGTTGGTGCGCCCTTCCTCTCGTACAAGCACCACACTGATGGTTTCTTCCGATGCCGCAAGATTTAATGTGAGCGTCTCTGCGTTCTTCGGTACTGACAAGGTGGGGAGTTCAGCCAAGTACCTTTGAAGGTCTTCGAAGGCTCTCTTGTGCTCTTCACCCCACTCAAATTTGAGAGCTTTCTTCAATACTTTGATGAACGACAATTTCTTCTCTGCGGCTTGCGAGAGAAAGCGGCTTAGTGCGGCTAGACCACCCGTTAATTTTTGCACATCGTGGATGGACTTCGGCATGGCCATCTCTTGGATGGCCCTGACCTTTGACGGACTGGCATTGAGGCCTTCCTTCGACACCAAGCAGCCTAGGAACTTCCCAGATTGCTCCATGAACGTACATTCTGGGTGTAACAGCCCAAGTTTTTAGAACCCTCTTTGTAGCCCCTCGGTGGAGGTTTCATGAACTAGTTTTTATAAAGATGCAAGTAATTTCGTTATATCTGCGGGTTTCTTGGGTTTTATGTGTGGTTTACTATGTGTTCTTGTGTGTATTCTGTGATTCTTTGAACCTTATGTGGCCATACGTGCTCTAACATACGTGAGCTAACTTACCTTGGTGTTT
>JAOWBJ010026207.1:0-10800 GCA_028566335.1 Monarda citriodora
GTTTTTGGGACTATCGGTCATATTATGTGAAATAGCACCGATAGTCCAAATCTGAACTGCCTGATGTGGTTTTATTATCGTCTGTTCTTGGGGACTAATGATACTATTTTGGTGAAATAGGACCAATAGTCTAGTTATGAACTTGTGTTTTTTTAATGGACTGTTGGGACTATTGGTCCTATTTTGGTGAAATATGATCTTTAGGCCAGATCTGAATTGTCATTGTGTGTTTTTTATGGTCTCTATCGGTCATATTTTACGAATAGCACCGATAGTCCAGATATGAACTGCTTGTTGTGGTTTTATTATCGTCTGTTCTTGGGGACTATTGATCGTATTTTTTGTGAAATAGGACCAATGTCCAATTCTGAAGTTATGTTTATGGAATGTTTTTGGGGACTATCGGTGCTATTTCACATAATATGACCGATAGTCCCAAAAACATACCATAAAAAACACACAAAGACAATTCAAATCTGGACTATTTAGTCTCCAAGAACAGATGATTACAAAACCACAACATGCAGTTCTGAACTATCTGTAATCGATAATCCATAACACAAACAAAATCCGATTTCAACCAGAGTTTACAGAAATCAAATAGAAAATACAAATATTGTTGAGAAATCGAACATAAATTTGTACGCAGAAGTGATTATTAGGGTTTAGGGCTTTGAGTTCTTCTTCTTCATACTCGCGAGAGTCCTCATCGAAGATGAAACTCTCCTCATTATGCTTCTCCTTTTGCTTCTCATTCTTCTTCTCCTTCTCCTTCTCCTTCTCTTTATCCTTCTTCCTCTTCATCTGCACTGGATAAACTAAATATTGGGGGCAGAGGACAGAGAGAATCAAATTCAGTGAGATGATTAGGAAGAGAGGAGGTGCCGTGAGAGAATGGAGAATGAGCATAATGAAATGATATTTGAAAACCCCCGTTTTTTGTTCAAAAATCAAAAGAGCAAAATTAGGGGCAAAATGGTCTGAAAAACTAAAAAATAGGTATAAAGTATTTCTTAAGTTTGTGGCTATCATTTGACTTTTACTATCTTAAATGGGTAAAATACCAAATATTCACTATTTGTTAGAAGCAAGGTGTCTTACGAATTTACACGTGCTTTTTCGTCGCTCGTGATGAATTTTATATGTACACGTGTTGGCTTAACGATGGCGGATTGATGTATGATTTCACTACCAGTTAAATGTATTCTAGTTACCCATGGGTTATGCGAGTTATTTACCTGTGTTGATTGTATTTCATTTTGTACCATGTCGTTTCGAAGCTTATAGTCAGGGAGACAAAAACTGAATTTGCATAAAGTGGCCATGGTGGCGGTGGACGTAGATATATCTGTGGTCATGGTGCTGGTGCTGGATCCAATAGAGACTTTTCAAGCAATGAAAATTCATATGGCAATATGGGATTTTCTGCTCCTCAGGGTGCGTCGAACCAGGTTGATAGAAAGCCTTATGCGTGGCAGTGGCTGTGGGGCCCCGTAGTTTTTTACCCTGGTGGCCGACGAGGCAATTTTAGCAATGGAGAAACCGAGGAAGAATCGGACCACCATCCTTGTTGGACATTCGAGCGTCGTAATGGTATAACATTGGAAGAATATGAGAAGGTTCTCAAAGAGAAAAGAAAGGCTACAAGGAAAGTTTTCAAAGAATTTGAATCCATGCAACAACTCTTAGGCACTAAAGCTAATGAAGATATCTTCATCAATATGGTGAACCACTTAACTCCATATTGGGTGAATGTCCGCACGTCATCTCATTCATTCATCATTTCTTGCTTGAATGAGTATATTGCTATAAGATATTAAGCTCATTGAAACATTTTCTTATCTTTGTTACAATCAATATGATTCCTCTCCGCAGGGCTCTGAGAAAGATAAAAAAGAAAGAACTAGCTGAGAAAGAAGAAAGAGCTAAAAAGGTATCATTATGTTACTTGGGCTTCACGTTTCCTTCATATATGTTTAGGATGTGGATCATTCCCTCTTGAAAGTTTGATTTCTTAAAATGCAAATTGCAGTAAAGCTGATTGTTTATGCTTTTTTCTTGATAATTTTCCTATTTAAGAAGATTAAGAGATGAGCTTTCTAAAATCAGATGCACTTTTTGATTGGATGGCCTAGTCTGTGAGCATCAATGAATTCTTGAAAACCGCTGACTGTAAGAGGTACTACAACACTGGTAGGCGTGGGCGTGGTAGAGGCCATGGTCCGAGATGAGGGGCCTATGGTGGTGAGGGCGGTGAGAGGAGGGCGTGGTCGTGGTCCGAGAGGAGGTGCCTATGGTGGCGAGAGTGGTGAGAGAAGTGTTAGGGTATAAATAATAAATCTCACATTGGAAATACAAGGAGAATACAACTTGTATATAAAGAGAGCACCACTATACTAGTTTGAGGCCTTTTGGGAATGAGCCCAAAAACAAAACCATGCAGGCTTGGCCAGAGCGGATAATATCATACTAATATGGCTGTTAGTGCGTGTGGCAATCCTAACAAGTGGTATTAGAGTCGATTGTTCAGTTGGGGACAGAAAGTAGAGCCCAATGTAGCAATGGATTGCGTTTACAATATGTGGATGACTGGGCCCAGAGAGTAGAGCCCAAGGTAGCGGTGGATTGCGTTTACAATGTGTGGATGGACAATCTAGCTCGTTGTGACTCAACGATTAAAGATATATAGGTTCCTTATGTTGAAAGTGGACGGTCTAGCTCGTTGTGACTCAACGATTAGAGATTTATAGGTTCCTTTATCGAAAGTCTTCCAGAAAGGTGGTCAAGCAAGTGGGTCCCATTAGGTGAATGCGTGGATGGACCTCTAGCTCGTTGTGTCTTCAACGATTAGAAATCTATAGGTTCCATATGTCGAAAATCTTCCTGAAGGGTGGTCAGGCAAGCGGGTCCCATTAGGTGATAACGGCGGTATTAGATGGGACATATTATCGTTGGAAGAGCTCTAGCTTGTTGTGACTTCAACGATTAGAGATCGGGCAAGTGGGTCTCATTAGGTGAATGTGTGGATGAAACTCTAGCTCGTTGTGACTTCAACAATTTGAGATATATAGATTCCTTATGTTGAAAATCTTCCTGAAGGGCGGTCAGACAAGCGGGTCCCGTTAGGTGATAACAGCGATATCAGATGGAACAAATTATCGTTGGAGGGGCTCTAGCTTGTTGTGACTTCAACGATTAGAGATTAGGCAAGTGGCTCCCGTTAGGTGAATGTGTGGATGGACCTCTAACTCGTTGGGAATCCAATGATTAGAGATCTATAGATTCCTTTTGTCGACGTTAGATAAATGTGTGGATGGACCTCTAGCTCGTTGTGATTTCAACGATTAGAGGATCTCAATTAACCACGGATAATATGGTCATTTTATCATGATTTTTCTCTTTTTTCATTGATCTATATTTCAATATTTCAAAAACTATTAATGACATCAATAAATTCACAAATTATATAAAAATTAATTTTGATTGTCCATTTTATTCATTTCTTTGAAATTTAAGATATAGTAGTAACAAATAAATTAAGATTTGAATTTTATTTAATTTGTGAATGTACTGATTTTATTAATAGTTTTAAAGTATTAAAATAAAAATAAGAAAAAATCATGAAAAAATGATCAAAATGCATGTTTGTAGTATTATGTTCACAAAGTATAATAATATTTCATTTCTCCAATACTATTATAGAACCACTGTTTTCACCCACTTAATTAGTTTCATTTGTTTTTTAATTTTTAACACGCTTTTTGATCGAAATTTAATACATTAAATACGAACTTTAAAATATATTTTTGAACATTTTTTACGAAATATTATGGATAAAATATATTTACTTAATATAAGTATTTGAAATAACCCAAAGGGGACAACAGTCGCCTCCCGTGCGTTTAGATAAACCTCACTCAGTCCACAGTCACTGTTTATTGCGGCTAGGGTTTGGCATTTCACCCCTCTCTCTCTCTCAACACTCCCCTCTCCTGTCCTTTCAAGACTCATAGATCTGTTGATTCATATCATACGCTGGAAATGATGTATACCAAGTTAACTTAAAGGTGCAATTGTTCATAATCTGTAAGGCAGGATTTCGCTTTTGCTGTGCTTGCTCAAGAAATGGCGACAATAAACCCCTTCGATTTGCTGGGCGACGATACGGAGGACCCCTCGCTGCTTGCAGCTCAGCAGCCGAAGATCGAGCCGAAGAAAGCTGTAGCGCCGCCAACCAAGCAGCCTGCCCAGCCCAAGCTTCCCTCCAAGCCGGCTCCTCCGGCTCAAGCTGGTCAGTGCTTCCCTTCTCTCTCTCTCACTCTCTCAAGGAATATAGAATGATTTTCTGTGAATAAATTTGTTAATATTACTATCTTCTCGAAAATATTTGCACTTGATTTTATTAATAGATAGGTACGGAAAGTGACTGATTATTCAATAGCTTTGTTGTTGTGAATGCTACTGGATTATGTTTCGAATGAAATACTATTAGGGCGTGAATTCTTAGAGCTGAAAAGCTTCGAGCTTTTTTACATTTAAATGCAACATAATGGTTCAGCTTAGATTCTCTTGGAGCGTTATTTGGCATTGTTTCTTTTAGCTTTCATGCTTAGGTATGATTTTCTTTATGCTTCCGTTTCAATCTTTTAACGTTTGTTCACATTTCGACTTGTGTATCCAATCAGTCAGAGATGCAAAATCTGATTCTGCAAGAGGAGGGGGCCGCGGCCGTGGACGTGGTGGATATGTTCGTGGTGGGGGCGCCAATAGAGACTTTGGCAACAACGAAAACTCATATGGCAATCGGGAAGTCTCTGCTCCTCAAGGTGCACCAGACCAGGTTGATGGAAAACCATACGAAAGGCGTGGTGGCTATGGTGGATCCCGGGGCTCTTTCCGTGGTGGCAGGAGAGGCGGTCTCAGCAATGGAGATGCTGGAGAAGAAGGGGACCATCACGCTCGTAGGACTTTTGAGCGCCGTAGTGGAACTGGACGCGGGTATGTATGGAATGTGTTCATTGGCCTCATGGATATTTACTGCTGTATATGATTGGAATCTTGGTTTTGGTTCTATGTACTGACTCGTATTTTTACTCAGATCTGAGATGAAAAGAGAAGGATCTGGTCGTGGAAACTGGGGTTCACCAACTGATGAACTGGCACCGTAAAAATTCAACTGTCCTTTTGGCAATTAGAGTTTGTTGATTATGCACTAGCTGGTAAATGATTCATTTCTGCCAACCATGTGCTGGTTGGAAACTATTATTATTCGTAGGTTGACTGAGGAAGTTGTCAATGAAGATGAGAAGAATGTGACTGTGGAGAAGCCCTCTGGCGAGAAAGATGCTGTAGTAGATGGAGAAAAGGAAGCTACTAAAGACGAAGAGAAAGAACCTGAGGATAAGGTGAAAGAATTGAAACACAATGCGCTAACAGAAAGATTAAACAGCCTTCTTTAACATAAGTCTGCCTTATTTGGTAGCTTCATTGATTTGATATCTGAGTTGTATACACATCTCTTGTGCCATAGTAATGTCTCTCCCTTAAGCTGCCTTATTTGGTAGCAACTGTGTTTTATGGGGAACACAACCGCTTTTTTTAGTTGGAAATCCGTACCTCGTGCGATTGAGTTGACTTTGTGAAAAACGGGTTTTATAGGAGATGACTCTGGACGAGTATGAGAAACTTCTCGAGGAGAAAAGGAAGGCTTTGCTTGGTCTTAAAGCTGAGGAAAGGAAGGTTGATTCGAAGGAATTTGAAACAATGCAACCACTCTCAAACAAGAAATCTAATGATGATGTCTTCATTAAACTGGTGAACTACTTTATTCCCTACCTACTGAACTAATGGTGCTTGTATCTCCTTTCATCCTTTTCTTTTGGCCAATGCTGTGTTGGCTTACTTTTGGTGATATTCTTCTCTATAGGGTTCCGAGAAGGATAAAAAGAAAGAATTGGCCGAGAAAGAAGAGAGGGCTAAAAAGGTATTGTTATTGCATGCTGAGTAGTGAGTATATATTCCGACTTGCCTTCTGTAACTTTTCAAGAAAACTAGAGTTATGTTGAGCTAGGTTTTGAGATTTGTTCCGAGTGAAATATGATGTGTGTGCTTAATAATGGCTGTTGCAGTCTGTGAGCATCAACGAGTTCCTGAAGCCTGCTGAGGGTGAGAGGCACTACGGTGGTCGTGGCCGGGGCCGTGGTCGTGGATCGAGAGGAGGTGGCTACTTGGGGGGAAGTGAGAGGAGCAACTATCAAGCGCCTGCCATCGAAGACCCGGGCCAGTTCCCCACCTTGGGCGGCAAATGAGAAATGTTTCTTCTCAACATCTTATATCAACAATTAATTGTGACATTGATGCTCTCAGTTTTGCTTCTTGAATCTAGTCGTTTGTTTTTGACTTACATTCTGAAATCTCAAGTATATTGCACATTATGTACTCTTCTTTTTAGTCATATTTTCCTTTAATTGGATGTGATGATTATCTTTGCGCTTATACAAATGAATATACAGAACGAACAATTCATGCTTTTAGTACTCTGTTTTTAGCATTTAGACAGTGGACTCGAGAATGGGAAATGAAAGGCGATCGATCATGCCTTTAAATTTCCAATTTGGGGAATATCATATAAGCCCTTTTCAAAATTTTGGGGTGAAAATTTAACTTTAAAAATCGAATCCAAAGCAGGGGCATAAAATTGTCAAATTCTCTCTTTGTTTAACACAAAATAGGGGCATGGGTTTATAAAGAAAGGGCAAAAAGAAACTATAACTTCAGTTTCCCGTGGGATGGTTGAGTTCCCCTTAATCCCTTTGTGATTTATATTTTTTCTTTTAATGTATCCGTTATGTCCTGTGGGACGGTCACTTTTTATCACCCGAAATATATATTGTTGTTCCTGTATAAGTTGGATGAGCCTAAAACTGGCCCTTTCGCCCTTGTTGACCACCCTAGTTTTCCTGTTATTAGATTAGTTGGCACAACCTGATTCGTGGGTTCGACCATTTTGAGTTTCGTCTTGTTCGTTTGGGGTCAAGTCTCTTTTGGACTTGACTCATGTACAAGACGCTTAATTTTATGGTGTTGTCTACGGATTGGAGGTATGTCTAACCCTTCGCCTTTAGAGGCGTTTGAGGAAAAGAAAAAACTTTAGACTTAATAAAATCAAATTCCAACCCCAACTTAATTTTACAAAAAAATTAACCAATTCTACTCATTTCTCCCTAAAATACCCTTAAAAATTAACATGATCTCTCATCTCTTACACATGTGCACTCTCTTCTCTCTCTTCTCTCTCCTCTCTCTTCTCTCCCCTTTCTAGTTTTTTTCTTTTCCCTTATCTTTTTTCTCTTTTTTTCCTTCCAATTTTTTATCTTTTTTTTTTATACTTTTCGATTCTTTCTCTTTGGATAAAATTTGATATCTTTCAAAACAAATTAGGTAAGATTTGCTATGTTTCTTACCTGAAGTTCATGTAAAACAATTATGTGAAACAGTAAGATTTGACATCTTTCTTAGCTATAAGGTAGAAAGTCCTGAATTCTTTTCTCAAACATGATGCCCTTACAGACCAGTTCTTGCCCTTTTCTCAAACATGATGTCATACTAATTCTTGCCCTTGCAGAAAAATGGAGTGGATGGGGTAAGCATTTAGTAAGTGTTGGCCCGTAGCACTAATAACACACGTAGAAGGGGGTGAATACGTGTGTAAGAGGTTTTATCCTCTTTTCATTTTTTAAAAGCAGTGTTAGAAAAACCCCTCTAGTAGTTTGAAAATCGCTTAAGCACTTAGTCTAGCGACTACTTCACAGACTCGCTTGGTGAAGTATTCACTTGAGCAGAGTCCTTACGCGAGCGGAAATTTGGTAAGCGAGTGCTAGATTGAGAAAACTCTTGCTTAGTTAAAAACCGTGGGTTTGCTTAAGTGCGAGTGCTTGAATATGCGATGTATAATTGAAGCAGTAAACAAAGTAAAGCGAATGTAAAAGCAAAGCGGTTAATGACACAAGTGAGATTTATAGTGGTTCGGTGACAAACACCTATGTTCACTCTTCTTCCAATCTTGGAAGGAAAAATACTAACTCACAGAACTTCGATCCTCTGTGTGGACATTACACGGAACTTCGGTCCTCCGATTGGACAGTACACATATCTTAGGTCTTCCGGTTAGACAGCAACGACATTGGTCTCGCTTGTGGACTATTACAAGTGTGTTGTAAAAATACAACGGCTCTCTAACTACAAGATAACCCTTTGACAAGATGTTCAAAGGATAAGATAGGGTTATCTTCTTCTCAGGTGTTCAAGTATGCACAAGAACACCTAAGGTATAGGAAACTGCTACTTAGAACAATTGGGGTTCTAAGGAACTCAACTAACAACTCTAGACTCTAAGAGATTTTTCTGAGTTCTTACGAGAGTTGTAAGATTTTACAAATAAATGACACTTAGAAAATTTTAGCAAAATGTAGGCTTGTTCGCGCGTGTTGGGTTATTGAGTTCTGAAATCCTCAACAGTATTTATAGGAGACGATCCTGATGTGGCCGTTAGAGAGAGCCGCATCTTCAACGTCTCTTTTCTCGTACTTCCTCGAAATCTGCTCATTCTGTAAGGTAAGTTGCAGATTTGTCGTGATTCTGCAGAGTCAAATATGTACTAGATATCCTTAATTGATCTTCAGTGGACTTGCAGAGCAGTTGGTCAATCCCGCGTGTCCACCTGTCAATCAGACTTCCTTAAATGAAGTTCGTATCTTCTTGATTTGCATTCCGCGCTGGACATCGCTTGGGATTTGATTGAGAAGCGGTTGCTTGTCATCCTCGAGCGGTCTTGTTTGATTGATGAACATCGCTTGAAGAAATGTTGCTCCGGTTCTCCGCTTGTCAAGACATCTTAAAAATATTCGCTTGAGTAACTTCGCTAGGCAGAATCTTCACAGATCATAGGATGTTCGAGCGACAGCTTCAGAAAGTCCGCTTTGCCAAAAACCTCTTAGCGAAAAATTGCTAGGTCTCAAAGCATCGCTTGGTAAAAATACACTTGAAAAATATTTAAGCACTCTAACAACTGAGCTTTTCTAGTTACAAGAAAATGTTTACAAGTGTTTTCATCTAGGGGAGTTCTTTTACAAGACTATAAAAACGTGAATAATCTAGCTAGGGGGCTTTGGTATAATCAAAACAATTAATGAATTTTATTAATTTAAAATTCATCTTCTTCCTCAACCAAATTTGCAGAAAAAAATTCACCAACAATAACAAGCAACCCTAACCCCAAACCAGATCAGAAAATTCATCTTCTTCAACCAAACCCACCAACTCTAACCCCCAAAATCGGAACTCTAACCCTAACCCCAACCCCTCCATTCGTCGTCAAAAGGAGAGCATAAAAATGAAAAGAGAGAGGAAGATAAAGAGAGAATTAACGTAAGATTGAGAGTGAGGAAGAGAGAGGGGAGAGAGAGAGAGAGAGAGAGAGAGAGAGAGAGAGAGAGATAAGTTAGAGAGAGAGCTCCACATAATTTCTTGCAGAGAGAGTTGTGAAGAAGAAGAAGAAGGGCATGAGAATGGACAGATGCAAATAGTGGGAGAAATAGAGAATGAAATAAATGAGTCGCGGAATAAAGGAGAAAAAAGATAATAAAATTTGAAAAATAAGCTATAGAAGTTTGGGGAAAATGCACACAAAATGGTTGCTGGGATATTTATCATTAATAAAAAGGATTAATTGTATTGATTATACCAAAGCCCCCAGCTAATTATTCATTTTCTTAATTTCTTAATTCCCCATAGTGGTAGGACACTTGTAAGTTTTCATGTATTAGAAAAGTTCACTTGTTAGGGAACTTCAATTTTATCAAGTGTTTTTCCCGCCAAGCGAAGACTGAAGTCGAAGCGAATTCATGATAGCGACTTGTCTGGCCAAGCGAATTCCAGTGCAGTCTCTCAAGGATTCCTACTTCAAGCGAGAAGCCTCAAGCGAAGTCTTCTCATACAGAAATGTTCAAGCGAAATTCCTGAAGCGAAGTTTGTCAAGCGAAGTCTATCCGCTCCAAATGCTTAAAGTGACTTATCAACTCAAGCGGCAACTTCAAGAGGACTTGTCATGAGCAATATTCAAGCAAGGAACAGACGTCAAGCGAAGATTCTTCAAGCAAGATTAGCTAGCGCATTTCAGCCGAAAGTTGCTTGAGCTCTTTCAAGCGACTTGTTCAGTTCGCTTAAGCCCCTTCAAGCGATTCGCTCAGAATGTTCCAAGAGGATTAAAAGCTCATAAAAAGCTCTGACAAAAGCATTGAAGACAAGAAGTTCACTTCAAGAGAATGAAGCGACCTTAATCAAGCGAAGAATGTCTGCGCAACATTGAATGAAATTCAGTGTCACAGGGACACGTGTCATTGTGTGGATGGCCAACCGCTCTGCAGATCAGATTGCAAATCTTAAAAGGACAACCTAGTACAGATTTGACTTCAGAAAAGGACGAAGTCAACACCTAATCCAATCACATCTGCAGACTTCAAAATTCCTTGAGGAAGAGATGTTGGAAACATGACTTCTCTCTAACGGTCATCTCACCAACATCTCCTATAAATACTGAAGATCAAGACCATGAAGATTAACTCAACTCTCGCGATCAAAAAGCCGTCACTCTGCAGAAGTCTTTCTAGAAGCTTAAATCGCTCTCGATCTTCCAACTCTAGCTCAAACTCAGAAAAATCTTCTAAGTATTTAGAGTTGTGTCTTGTTGAGTTCCTTAGAACTATCTAAGTTCTAAGAAGCAGTATAGATCCTCATACCTTG
>JAOWBJ010026317.1:0-10798 GCA_028566335.1 Monarda citriodora
CATGCGCATAGACTACACTATCAATCTCTACGGTTTTTGTTTCACATAGACTACGGTTTAAAATCGTAGTCTATGTGCGTTTTTGTTGTAGTGATTGCTTTGTTTAATTTCAGTTATTTAAATGCTTTCTTAAGATGTAGAAACTCAAAATCAAATTATTATATGTTTAGATTTATGTGGGTTTATTTTTCTGTTGTGTGTGTTTCTATGTATTTAAATTCCATGCAAAGTTTTCCTTGTATGTTCGACATTGGGTGTAACGACCGCGGACCCTTTTACAAAAAACCAAGCCCGAAAGATCTCTATGACTAAACAAATGAGGGCGCGATAGCGGAAACCATGGAATTAAGCGGAATTTGGGCCTCGAGCGGAAGGATAATAATTGCTCGGACTTAAATGATCTCGCTAAAACGCCGCTCGGAAAACCAACACCCAACGCGAGCGATTTTGGGAAATATCGCTAGAAATTCCTTTGAGAGGATCGATTGCAATATCGATTTGGAAGTCAACTCTCGACTCGAGCGAGATTGGAAAAAGGCCGCTTGAAAGCATTTGGAGCGAATTTTCTTAAAATATTACTTTAAGGATCATCGCTCAACTTGAACGAATTTAATGAGTTACCACTTGCCAGAGTTCACAGCGGGGAAAGGATGGCTGAAAAATTCGCTTGCCATTTTATAAAACAAGAGATTTTGAAAGGTCTCTTGAAGGTATCCCTTGGCCTGAGCGGAAATTGTCGCTCATATTTTCATAGCGGAAATAAAGACTTTGAGAGACATCAATTAAAAGCGCCTAAATGTTTTAAAAGATATAAAAAGATCTCTTCGGTAGATCTCCCACGCGTTATTCCAAAATAACACTCATAAAAATGAATAACTCGTCACTAAGAAAACTGAGTTGTAATTAAAATAAATCGTTTAACGGTAGCGGAAGGTGGTACAATTTTTTAACCAATAGATAACCATTAAATGCAAGGAAATGAGTTTGGACACAACAAAATGCTAGATGCAAGTATTAGGACTTGCACCACCAAGTTCTTCTTCAAAATCCAGCTCGCCAGCAGAAGCCCACTCGTCACCGCTTCCACTCAACCGTACCCTGCTCAAGCTACACACAAGGATAACGTGCACAGAGCTGAGTACTTTATTGCACTAAGTGGACACTCTGCCCTTAAATAACCCGATCTAGGAAGGTTGGCCGACCTCAACCTAGAACATCGATCGCTGGCCTTAGCAAAGCGAACCTAAAGTGCACTACCTGAGCAACACATGCTCAGGCCGATCGTATTTCAAACCCTTGGCACACAGCCAACAGATAGGCATCATACATTAATTATAACATTTTATGGCATGGTAAGCTCTTAATGAAAACATAACATAATCGCTTCACAAAAAGTCCACTCGGCGACTGGTCGCTCGAGGGTTTTAGCCCGTTTGTGGTCCTTAGTTATAAAGTCCACCTCAAAAGTCGCTTAGAATCCTGTTCGCTTGAAGTCACTAGCTAGCTCACTTCTCCTCTTTCACCCTTCATAAAAGTAACGAGCGTACACACACATAAGGTAACAGTCTTAAACAAGAGAGCAAACTCGCTCGACAAACTTATCGCTTATATTAAGAGGCGAGTTGGAGCGATTTTGGCTAGTACTTTTCCTTAAAGAAAAGCTCTAGTTGAGTATAACTTATTGGTATATTTCTTTCGAGAAAAGCTCTAACAGAATAGGGTTTATTTATAGTCTTCTTTCTAGAAAAACTCTATCAGAATAAGACTTCATAGCATTATCAAAATAAAGTTCAGATCTAAAACTGGAGCGGTTTGACATATTTCTTTTTTAGAGAGGGATACGATGTTCAGAAGGTAGTAAAAACGGTGAAGGGCTATAGATTTCTCTTAGCTGTTTTCCGTGCTCGTTTCTTGACTACGAAAACATATTGTAATAAAAAAATCATAAAACTTTAGTTCAGTTCTTCACTCAAACGTTTGGCTACGGAAACTTGGGAAAAACTCTCAGTTTTTAAAGGTGAGTTTTGACAACATAATACGACTTTAGGATTTCTCAAAATGCCAAGGTTTTTCTCCCAAGCATAGACAAAATACCAACATTTTAAAAAGGATTTTATCTCAAGCTTTGAAAAAATACCAACATATCAAACGAAATGGTTTGGAGATTTTACCTTGAAACTTGAACTTGAACGAGTTCTTTCCTTTCTCTCGATCTCACTTTCTCTTTCTAAAATTTGAATGAAGTTTTGAGAAATGGCAGCAAGAAAAAGAAACCCAAGGGTGGGGTTATTTATAGTGGTGTGGTGTAACCTTTTTCTAGAATTAATAAAATATATTTTTAAAGTAAAGGAAATTCAGGTATGACTTTTGCATAAAAGGATGCACGGTACTGGTCGATAGGGTGGTGGCGTGTTGTAGAAAAAGTAAAGTTGACTGACACGCAATAAATGCACCAGGCACACTTTGCAAGATAGCTTGCCGATTTTCGCTCCTTGAGCGAACTCTTCAAGCGGGAATGCTCGAGCGGATGAGACCTCTTTCTCAAAACCCGCTCTAAGATTCTCTCTCTCGCTAAACTCGCTCTAAACTCTTACTTACCTAAGATCGCTAGCGATCTTGGTTTGAGCGGATTCGCTTGAAGTGACTCCTCGCTCAGGTCGAGCGTATTTACACGCATTGCTTCAGCTCGGCTCAAGCGAATTTCTTCGCTCCGAATGATCCAGAGCTGATTCGCTAGAAATAAAACCCTTACAACGTACAATCCTTAGCGATAACTCTCAAGCGACAAGCGGAAGTCGCTTTTGCACATTAAAGCAAGCATAATCATATTTTAAATACAAACGCAAGTAGTGACCAACAAGCATAAAACGTAGCTTTCATTAAGAATTCACTTGTGTACTTAATATTACTTCCAAGCACCTGAAGTGCTTCGGGAATAACCTTATCTCTTAGTGGGACCTTATCATCTTATTCATAAAGAGCTCGTCAATTTATTTATAGCGACTTTAAGACTCGGGCTGTTACATCGGGTTACCTTACTTGTTTACTATGATCGATCTCTTATTGTTGTGAGCACTTTTTTGTGGTAACTTTAAAGAAAATTGACAACTATTAAGACATTCAACCGTGGCGGCAGGGCCACACAAGGGTTTTAGTTCGAAAGCCCACCTTAAAACATGTAAGTACTTCAGCTAGCTGTCGCCGAACTGATTCACTGCTCCTCCTTCGAACACCCTTAAGAAAGTAACAAGTAACAACATATAAGATTCACATAAATAAAGACTAAACTCTCTCGAGGTTTAGCCTAACACTTGGTTGAGCTCGGGGTTAAGGGCGAACTGAATCGAACTCATCTAAGTTCCTTTTTCGACAAAAGCTATAACATAATAAGACTTCGGTGTCCGAACTGAAATGAGGTAACGAACTGGACTGTAACTAAAGCGAACTGACACATCGCTCAATGACGTCAGCAAAACTACTCGTCTCGTTATCACTTCACTCATGCTAGCCGAACTGTTGCTCCCCGAGTAGTTCGCTAGTGACTCATTCACACTGGGGCGATTCTCCTGACTCATAGCAACTGAAAGGACTGTGTTCATAATGACCCGGGTATCTTATACTTAGACACTCTTCTGGAAACACTAATAACATGAGAACAGTGACTGGTATCCTGGAAACAATGAGAAGAAGTACTTTACGAGGTTCTTAATGAACTTATTACTACTCTTTGTGCTCGGTACTACATTGAAGGATAACATTAAAGAAACCTTATTCAAAAACTATCTCATGGGCTGGAGATGCTACAATTCAATGGATTATCTCAATTAAAACCTCGTCTCTTAATTCTTCTCTTCGGGGGAATACATAACCTTCCACTCACGGTGATAGCGTTATCAGCTTCTTCTCGAACTATTCTGGGCTCTCTAATTATTATCTTTAATCGAGTCCTTTGGAGGACCTCGTCCTTCCTTTGTGCTTCAATGACCCTTCTTCTCAGGTCGGGTGTTACGGACCACGTAGCAATTATTCCGTTGATCATCTTAGGCAGGGACAAAACCACTAGCTTCATCCTTTCGAACTCTCTTACAAGAACTTCTTCTTTCGAATAGAAACAAGCGAGCTAGGATGAATTCTTCCGACTAAAAGCATCAGCTACGACGTTAGGCTTTCCGAGATGATAGTTAATTCCACATCGTAGTCCTTTACTAGCTCAAGCCATCTCCTCTGCCTCATGTTAAGATCCTTTTGCTCGAAGAAATACTTGAGGCTCTTATGGTCTGTATAAATCTCACACCGAACTCCGTACAAATAGTATCTCCAGATCTTCAAAGCATGTACTACGCCAGCTAACTACAAATCATTGGTCGAATAATTCAGCTCGTGCGGCCTAAGTTATCGCGATGCATATGCTATCACTCTTTCCCCTTGCATCAACACACATCCATGTTGTAACGACCCCGAACCTGCTAAGGGAACCCGAGCCCGAAATTTGCTACATTTTTAATAGAAAAGTGCGGAAGATGTAGTGTATTGGTAGTGAACTTATGAATAGCAACGGCGTAAAAAGAAATATGACTGGTGAGTTAACTTCGGTACTGAGTTATCTACTAGGCTTTTATACCGAGCAAACCGGTGAGATCACACAAGTACTGACATTGAAAATTCTCTGATAAGAAAAAGACTGAAGTTTGATCATCAAGGTTAATACAAAGTCACAACAATTAAAACAAGTGTAGCAGTGGTGGTAATCCTTACATTTCCCATAAGTTCAAAATACAAAAGACCGAACCATACTAAACTAACTAAAGACTTCGGATGCATGTATGAAGACATGCATCACCAAGAGCTTCCCTTGAACTTCAGCAACCACCCCATCACTTTGACTCCGCCAGCCTACTCAACCTGCGCACAGGGAAAACGTATGCAGGGTTGAGTGCTTTGAAGCACTCTGTGGACACGTGCCCAAAATAACTTATAACCGATGCCATGATTTTGAGTATCATAGGGGTTAAAGGAATAACCTATGCCCTCAAAATTGTACATGAAATAAACGAGGTGAAGCCTTTATCTTGCCATACATGCCCTATTAATAACTTGATCTAGGGAAGTTGGCCGACCTCCCTAGAACCTAGATCACTTACCTTGCAGTAATGTGAACCTGAAGTGCACTAACTCGGGCAACACATGCCCGAGTCCGAAAAACCTTAATTAAATACCATTCATAAGCTAACAATCATACAGGTCGAACTCTCAATGGAGTTCGGCAATAAGCTAATGTGCTGAAATGAGAGCGAAGTGATTCTTGAGTCTATTTTAGGTGCTAGAAAAGCTCTAGGTATTAATCTTATCAAGTTATCATTATTAACGTAATCGGAGTATCCTGAGAATACTTTGATCAAGTATTACTAGCGAACTATTTGGACTGAACAAAGTGGTCTGTTCGCTAGAGCGAACTTAACCCTTCTAGCGGACTTCGCGGTTCGCGTCGGCGATCTACTTACTAAATTCGCAGCTTGTTCTGCGATCTATTTACACACCGGTTGCTCTTTTAAGCTGGATTAATTATAAGTGTGGAAACCTTAGACACTCTTCTAGAAACACTTATTTAGTGTGTGTAGTATCGATTCTAATTTCATGCTTCGTGCTCGTTACTACATTGAAGAGGGGTATAAGAAACCTATTTATCTTGATTTAAAATAATTTGTTCTTTCCAGAACAGTTTGAACTCGACCGTGAAGACATAGGAAAACTGGAACTGGGGGTTAAAGACTCAAAGGAAACCAGAAATTCAATGGGTCAAGAAATTATCTGGGTTGAAGCCTAAGGCAGACCTTAGACCTATGCATGAATAGAGAAATGCTTTGTAAAACAGTGAAATAGTTCCCTTTTCACCACTCGGGAAGACTCGAAAGTGGCTCTAGACTTGGATCCCCTCGGTGTTGCTTATTCTCACTCTCTCCCTCGTGCTTTGCTTTCTAATATGATGAAGGATTTAGTTGGCTAAAGTTTTGAAGTGTTGGGGTGATGAGGGTTTATATAAGGTGCATGGTGTCGCTTGGTTTCTTGAACCCGGATCAATGATTGATTCTGCTGGATTTCTATTGGTGGTGACAGTTTTTAGGAAAGGCTTGCACAGGATTGGCCAGTTTGGTCGGTGGATTCGGTAGCCGAGGGAGCATGCATTGGCCATTGCTACGTGGTTCCTTATTGGCTTAATGTTGACTTTCCTATATTATTTTAACTTGGGTGTCAAGCGTGAATGCCAATTGGGCTCCCTTGCGTCGGTTTACTGACTCACAGGATAACATATTCTCTATGGGTTACTGACACTACTCGGCGTTGCTACTGGGTTAGACTTTGGTATCACCGAACACTCGACACTGCCGGACACTAGGCACAGTCGCGCACTATGTGCTGCCGAGCACTAAGCTAAACCTTGGTAATGCCGAGCACTACTCTAGACTTCGGCACTGCCGAACACTGGTAGCTCGCTCAGCTCCGATCCGCGCGGTGCGAGCTTAAGGCGTTGGGCAGACTCGTCAAGAAAATGCGAGCTTAGTCTGTTCACTGGAAACTGCTCGGTCAAAGGTAGTGGCGAACTTCGGACGGAGTCCGGACTAATACAGAGTGATATTCCGAGTACTTCACCCTTAGCCAGACTAAGGCAATCTTAACATATCTTTCAAGAGACAAGCTTAGTCACTTCACAACATACATCACCATGTAACCATTCTACTCACAACATACAATCTGAATCTTAGATTATAACCATGCATCCACCCATCTCATAAGTCAATCAATATTCAAACATAGGTAGCACATAATAATGTAAACACATAATAGCACATAATTGAACATGGCCGAACTCATACTACTTTCTCATTTCTAATTTCCAGAAAATCCTTTGCTAAACAGTTACAATGAGGTTTTGGTACTTGGGCTGTTACACATGTCCACTCTTCGATGCATTGGTGTAAATCATTGTTGAAGACCCTTTGCTCGAAGAAATACTTGAGGCTCTTATGGTAGCTATAAATCTCACACCAAACTCCTTACAAATAGTATCTCCAGATCATCAAAGCATGCACTACGACAGCTAACTCCAAATCATGGGTCGAATAATTTAGCTCGTGCGGCCTAAGTTATCGCGATACATATGCTATTACTCTTCCCTTGCATCAACATGCATCCATGTCCACTCTTCGAAGCATCGGTGTATATCATGTACTCTTTATTTTGCTCGGGGACTGCGAGAATAGATGTCGTTAACTTCTCTTTTAGCCTTTATAAACATTCTTCGCACTCCAGCGACCACTCAAATTTCACTCCCTTGAGCAACGGTTGGGTGAGGGGCATAGCTATTCGAGAGAAACCTTCAATGAATCTTCGGTAATATCGTACCAACCCTAGAAACTTTGAATCTCATTCGGGGTGCTTTGGTGGGTTCGACTTGAATACCCTTAGACGATACGATATGACCGAGAAATACGGCTTCCTTCAACCAGAACTCGCACTTGCTAAACTTGGCGAACAACTTCTCTGCTCTCAATGTTCCTAACATTGCCCTTAAGTTCTCCTTATGCTTCTCTCGACTCTTTGAAAAAACTAGCACGTCGTCAATGAACATTAGGACGAACTTATCCAGATAGGGATGAAATACTCAATTCAAAAGGTCCATAAACACTATCAGGGCATTGCAGTAAGTGGACACATGCCCAAACATTTTTAATACCAAGCCACACAAAAGAGGTACATAGGGGTTTTAGAAAGAACCTATGCCTTAAAAACCATATTCTCAAAATGGCCGTGCAACCCTTTTGTTTTGGTACTCCACCATATTTGCCCTTAAATAACCGATCTAGGGAGGCTGGTCGACCACAACCTAGAACCTTGATCGCACACCTCGCGGTGAAGCGAAACGAACAGTGCACTAACATGAGCAACACATGCTCAGGCCCGATCGTTTCTCAAATAAAAGGGCACAAAGCCGACAGATAGGTATCATACAAAACAAATCTTTTATGGCATGGTAACTTTAAAGAAAACTTACAACTATTAAAACATTCAACCTCGGTGGCAGGGCCACACAAGGGTTTTAGTTCGATAGCACACCTTAAAACTTGTAAGTACTTCGGCTAGCTGTCGCCGAACTGGTTCACTGCTCCTCCTTCTAACACCCTTAAGAAAGTAACAAATAACAGCACATAAGATCCACATAAATAAAGACTAACCTCTCTCGAGGTTTAGCCTAACACTTGGTTGAGCTCGGGGTTAAGGGCGAACTGAATCGAACTCATCTAAGTTCCTCTTTTGAGAAAAGCTCTAATAGAATAAGACTTCGAAGTCTGAACTGAAATGAGGTAGCGAATTGGACTGTAACTAAAGAGAACGGCCACTTTGCTTAATGACGTCATCAAATCTACTCGACTCGTTATCACTTCGCTCGTGCTCGCCGAGCAGTTCGCTAGCGACTCATTCACACTTGGGCGATTCTCCTGATTCATAGCAACTGAAGGAACTGTGTTCGTAGTGACCCGAGTAACTTATTCTTAGACACTCTTCTAGAAATGCTAATAACATGAGAACAATGACTGATATCGTGGAAACAGTGAGAAGAAGTACTCTACGAGGTTCTTAATGAACTTATTACTACTTTCCGTGCTCGGTACTACATTGAAGGATAACATTAAAGAAACGTTATTCTAAAACTAACCCTATCATGGGCTGGAGATGCTATAGTTCTATGGATTATTTCAATGAGGTTGATCTAGCTGAAATAGCTTATGACCTAAAGTTTCTCTCACGTACACGAACATGCATCTCTCAAATGTCTTTATGAAACAGTCAGGGAGATTGCCTTAAGAAGATCTTGGATTTGAGCCGGGTAGTCCTATGCTTTGAATTCCTCCGTCTTCGTCTAAATCTCTCTCTTACTTGCTCTTACTCTCTCCTCAAATTTCAGGTGCTAAATTGGAAGTGGCAGCACGAAATGCAAGTTCTAAAGGGTGGGGGTATTTACAGGAGGGTGTGGTAGCTCTTGGGTTTCTTTTCCTAAACCTAATGATTGTATTTCTAGTAAATTATGCCATTTTAGTGGAGGTGGCAAGTCCTAAGAAAAGGGCGCACGGCATTGGGCAGTTTGGGCGGTGGCTTGCTGCATGTAAAGGAAAAGAGTAAGGTCAATCATGAAGAAGTTTCTTATTGGTCGACACTGATTATTTTATTCCAGGCTCTACTTCGCGGCATGCATGCATGCTGATTGGTCAGGCACTGCACTAGCTCGGCACACTTAAGCAATTCGCTACACACTCACTTTCCTCGTCTAAGCATCGCATTTCGGCCTTACAGGTCTTTGCCAAAGTCTAAGAGAACTCTTCTTACTTAAGACTGCTCTAAGAGATGCGAACTAAACTTTCTTATTTGAGGTCTTACCCGCGACAGGAATAGCGAGCTTCGGACAACATCCGAACTGAAACTAGAGCGATAAACTGAGCTAATCACCGTTAAACAAATAACTTTCAAGTGACAAGCAAAGTCACTTCGGAGCATTTAGACAACATAAGTGCGATCATTACTCAACACAACCACTAAGCATTACCACATCGAAGTCGCACACGCACACAACATTACTCGCCATGATCACGATAAGGTGGCATTTTCATAACAAAACATGCATATATTTACACGAACTGAACATAGCCAAACTCAAATACCTTATTTTATTACTATTTTCACAAAGGAGCTCGGCTTCGTACAACTTCTATTACAAGCGGGCTTTAAAAACGCGGGTTGTTACAAATAGGATCAATAGTCTAGTTATGAAATTGTGTTTTTTATGAACTATTTTTTGAGGACTATTGGTCTTATTTTGGTGAATTAGGACCGATAGTCTAGATCTGAACTACCTTATATGTTTTATGGTTTGGCTTTTCGTGCTTTGTGTATGATGCCCTAACTCCACCATTCTTTATGTTCAATAGGTTGTTCGGAGATTCCGAAGGACGTGTTTCCTAAACGTCCATTGGACTGAAGCATATATCAATTTCGACACAATATGTTTCAATTACTTGGTTTCGAGACAAGGGAACGGAACAGGTTCAGACATCATTCAGTAAGTTGAGGCTTCTCTTTTTAGTTAATCACCGACCTATTAAGAAATGTTAAATGTCTAGAATCTCCACCAATGCCTTCGGTGATACCGATTCTCCAGACAGAGTTAAGCATAAGGAATAAAGTTGAAGTCAATTAAAAGGGAGAATGACCTAGATGCTATCATAACAATGCTCAATGAGAAGGTTAAAGAATTGAAGGCTTGACACTTCCAATGTATTTTTGAGATTAAATTGTTAACATTTTATTATTTGGTGATTTTACCTTTCATGGTACATGGTTTTACTTAGTAAGTTCTCTATGAGTATGCAGTAAGTAGTAATAGGATTTAAGGTTTATGGTTTAGGGTTTATGTTGTATCCTGCTTAATTTTGTAAATTTATTTTGAACTATCGATTCTATGTTGATGAAATAGCTCCAATAACAGTATGCTTCTAGATTTTGTTATTTTTTCCCGTACAACTTGGGGGTATCAGTGATATTTCGGTGAAATATTACCAATAGTCTAGATCTGAAGTGCCTATTATGGTTTTGTTACCTTGTTTTTGGGGAATATTGGTCCTATTTTGATGAAATGGGACCAATAGTCCATATCTGATCTGCCTTCTGGGTCTTTTATTGTCTGTTTCTGGGGACTATCAGTGCTATTTTGATGAAATAATAACCATAGTCTAGACCTGAACTTGGG
>JAOWBJ010026427.1:0-10797 GCA_028566335.1 Monarda citriodora
GCACACTCCAATCAATGTCAGATGTCTTAGGAATTCCAAGGTCTACTTGGGAAGATAGTATGTAAATCATTTGTACAGGCCTCACACTAATGCAATTATACCTCTATTGACAGCTCCTGACAAGCTTGGTAGGTTATGCTTTAGCCTTCAGAAAATGCACTATGATCAACAATTAAACAATTTAAAGTTCAAGCCAACGAAAAATATTGTACAGATAGATGAGAAGTGGTTCTATTTAACTAGGAAAAGCTGCAGGTTTTACTTGACACCCATAGAGGCGGACCCTCCAAGAGTGACACTGTCCAAAATTTTCATACCCAAGGTGATGTTCATGGCTGCAATTCGTAGGTGCGTTTGATGAGGCAGGAACATGCATTTTTAATGGAAAAATAGGTATATGGTCATTTGTGGAAGAGGTTACAACTCAGAGGGATTAAAAAAAAGAGACGAAGAAATATACTAAAGAGCTCAAACTCATCCAGCCAATCACTAGGGAAGTGATAAACAAAGAATTATCAATTACATAATTTACTTTAAGTTTCACAATTCATTTAATTGCTTAAATTGAAAAGGACAGATGATTGAATTGCTTAACATGATTCAAATGCTTATTCATTATAGATTATCTCATCAATTAAAGAGAAGTGGCCACCATTTTTGAGCAAGAGTATATAGATTCAACAAGACACTCCCAAAACTCACACGTGAGTAATGATGCAGATTTTCAAAGAGTGATAAGTTCAGATGGGTTTGATATTATTCTATTGCAATTTCCCAGATTGCAACACATTAGATTTAGGATTTTTCAGAGCCATTCAAAGTCTACAATGAAAGATCAAATGCAAAAATGCACCCGAACTAATTGAAGCAGTGAAGAAAAGTTTTGAAAACATAAAAGCAATGAACTTAAACACGGTTTTCCTTAGTATTCAGTGTGTGTTAAGAGAAATATTGAAAGTGTTGGGATATTGGTTTAAGGGGCAATCATTTTAATATAGTGTTTTGATTGATCCTAAAGCTTAACCAATATTTTCCCATGTACTTAGAGTTTTAGAAATACCCCTGAAGATCACTTGTAATCTTCAATGTATCTAGAAAAGCTCATATGTTAGGGAGCTTACATTTATCCAAGTGTATTTTTACCAAAGCAAAGCAAAATGAAAGCTTAGCGTTCTATCGCTAAGTAATCAAGTGGTTCGCTTAAGTGATGTGAAATCGCTAACTCAGATCTCACTCACGGCAAAGTGATACAGCTGAGGCGAAGCAGTCCGAAGCAAAGCAATGCCAACTGAGCGAAGCCTTCAAAGCAAAACAACTCAGTTCGCTCCCAAAGAGTCAAAACGACCACACAAGCTTCAATGTGCCAAAGCAGAAAAGAACTGAAGACAAATCACTGGAGCACCGAAGCGAAAAGTCGAATAGCTGAGCAAGCGACGATCCCGGAGTTAAAACTATGACAGCTTTACAGTCTGCTACTTCAAATTCAAAATAACGGTGAAAAAGACAAAGACCACGTGGACACACGGGATTTGCCGACGGATGCTGCTCTGAAGATAAAGTCAAGGACCTTTGGTTTCTACTTATTTCCTGTATAACGAAACCTAGATATCCGAGCCTTGAGAGGAGAAACACAGTTCTCCATAAATCTACTGTTCGACATAAAAGTACGATAGAGACGTTCCACCGTATCTCTCTAACGAATACTTTGGAATCCTCTATAAATATGGCTACGGCTACTCAATTGAGTGAGAGAGTGTTGTGAAGAACTCTCCAGCCAGCACAATGTTTGAGAGAAGAACTCACCAAATGCTGCTGAGCAGAACTCAATAGTGCAGAGGAGAAAAGAATTTGTCAAGCAAGATGTAGAAGCTCTGCCAAAACACTCCTATACTTAGCCCGTTAGAACTCAGAAATATACATAGGCTTAGTAGTTAGAGTGTTAGTTGAGTCACTTAGAAAACGTCATTGGTTTTCTAAGTATGTAGCCAAATCAGTCCTTCAACTCGATATTCAAGAGTCTGTTCTTGAATACCTGAGAAGGAGTAAAGCATATCATTTGTTTTGTGCTTATTGTCAAAGTTTTTACTCGTAGTTAGAACCAATAAATTTGCTCACCACAAACTTAACTGATTTGTTTGTCCGCTCGCGAGACTGAATTCGCTGAGGACGTAGTCTGGTTGGCTAGCTCATTTCATCGGGATGTCTAAAACTGAGATCCCGCCCCCTCGCGAGGCAAAATTCGCCGAGGATCTATCGTGTGATGGTAGATCACTTCATTGGGAAGTCTAAAACGAGACCACGCCCCCTCGCGAGGCTGAATTCGCTGAGGATCTATTGCGTGAGAATAGATCACTTCATCAGGAAGTCTAAAATTGAGACATGCCTACTGGATTTGGTAGAAGAGTGGATATAGGAGAGTTTGCTCCGAACCACTATAAAATCGCTTGTGTCGTTTACTTTCTGCACTTTTAATTTTGTACTTATTCATACAAACACACACATTCAAAAGCGATAAAAACGATTTTCAAAAGTAAGACAAGATTTTCAAAAGTACGAGTATAAATAACGCTCACCAAACACAAAATTCCGGATCGCGCTTTCAGCTCTGCAACCGATCGCTTAACTAAGCTTGGTTAGAGAAGCTATCGCTCTGCCATTTTCATAAAGCGAAATTCTTTAAAGAGGGTTCTTTCGGGGGTAATTATTTTAAAAGTCTTTTCAAAGAAGTTTTGCAAAAGAAGTCTCTGACTTCTTGCACACGTATTCACCCACTCTACATGTACACTCGTACTTCCCGGGGCCAACAAGTGGTATCAGAGCAGGGGTTCTTTTGAACTACTGCTTTGACTACCGATGAAACCTTAGGTTTTTCTAGGGTTTTCACGGTTGTGTTCTAGAACTTGATCTTTTTAAAATCTTGCTTTTTGAAACCGATTTACCTGCTTTCTACTGACAATTCTTCATTAAGGAAAGTGCAGGTCTTCAAGACGCTTCTAGAAAAGTGGCAAGAAGGAGGCGTTTGCTCGTACATCTCCATGTGCTCAAATGATTACCTTGAAAGCCACAAGGAAAGCGTGTATATCTGAGAAAGCAATCCCCGTGGAATAAATCTGTGTTGATGATGATCAGTTCACAGATGAAGAGTAAGAAGGAAATTTGGTTTCATTAGATCTGGGGATGCTTGCTCTCGACCAGGAGGAAGAAGAGTTTACCTTCATGGCATTAAGCGAGAGCTGCTCAAAGATCGATGAGGTAACCAATGCTAAATTCTTCACCTCAATTATCCTTTCATACGAGCAGTGTGACCTGAGCATTTCTCAAGAAAAAATGAGATTATGTCGAGTCACACTTAGATGGCTAGGAGCTTATTTGCGATCATCTTGACCTAGGCAAGAATTACGAAGCGCTGAATCTACTTGAGGCTAGGTATATGAAATATTACACTACGTTGACCAATGGATTTGATTTGTAAAATAGGTGAGTTCATAGGAAAGCAAAGTGGAGTCAGAAATATACCATCTAGCTTCTACAATCTGCTCAATAGCCATCAGTAACTTGAACTTCAAATCCCTAAATGTAGAAGCGAGAATAATGAACTTGCTAACGAGAAAGTTAAGGCGATCTTGATGATTTGAAAGGTGAAGTTCAATGATCTTGCCAAGCGTTTGGAGATAGTTCAAGTGATACAGCATGGTGTGTCCACAAACGCGGGCCACGTCGGATTTGGCCATTGGATGAGGACTCGGCACATATGGAAGATAAGGAAGAAGTGAAAAGTGATCTCCATGATTTGGTTGAGGATCCGGCGGATTTGGAAGGCAAGGAGTAGCAAGGAAGATTTGGCATTAATTGAGGAAGGACATCTTGACATTAGACAAATTAGCAATTTGTCTAATTCATTTCTTATTTCATAGATTATTTCCTTTTATTGTTTTAAAGTACTCTTTTAAAGGGCTTAGCTCTCATTATTGTAAATCATCTTTTGGGTAAAGATCAAAGTGGGACGCCTAGGCGTAGGGGCATCCTCTGTGAGGATTACTTCTCTTTGTATTTCATTGTTATCATTTCCTTTCATTAATAATAGCCAAGTGCATTACTTCATCATTTACAATTATCTTTACATTTCTACAAACAATTCGTGTGCATTGTTTCTGTGTGGGGCATTAATACAAACAATTGTCGTGTCCAGTTCCCTTGGGCTATCTTTACTCCATGTTAATTGGTGCGGTGAGCGCGAATGAAGACTCGTAGTACCGATTAGTGTTTGTCAACCTTGGAGAAGAATGTCGAGGACCTGAAAAAATCAAACGAAACACTAACCACCATGGATAATGAAATCAACATCCAGTTGCAGCAGTGTGACGCAAAAATGGAGAGCTTCACGGCTGAGATCCACGCGGCTCTTGCAGCGAAGCTGATCGACCCTGGTCCACACCAAGCGGAATCTACACCGGGCCACCAGTCATACACGGGACCTACTGGGGGCACTCCTCCGTTAATCATGTCAACTTTCAATGGGACAGACGCCATATCTTGGCTTGCACGAGCTGAACAGTTTTTCTTGGTCTCTGGCACACTTCCGAAGGCTCATTTGCAGATCGCCATGGCATCCTTGGCCGGCCCAGCCTTGCCATGGATTCAGCTTTTGTCTCGCCGTGTTCCCGCGTTGACGTAGGATCGTTTCACCAAGGAATTAATGCAACGATTTGGAGACAATATGGCTCTCGATGAATACAAAGCTTTCGCAGCCATACGCCATGAGGGCTCCCTCTCCGATTACATTGCGGCTTTTGAAGCCCGATTGGCCCAGATCTCGGATCTCTCAGATCATCTACTTGGGTTTTTTCTTAGATTTGCGACCCAAAATCCGTATCCACATGAAGGCGGCAAACATCACCTCCTACCCCGAAGCGGTTTAGATGGTCACGCGCTTTGCTCACTTGGCCCATGCGGCTCTCACGGTGGCCTTCTCTCACACTCCAGTTAGCAGCACTCCTCCATCATCCTACCGATCATCCCATAGCCTACCACCGTCCAGTCCATGACGGGGTCATCTCGCCCGGCCCCTCGTCATTTTCGTCATATGTCTTCCGAAGAGTACAAACGACATATCGCCGCAAGCACATGTTTTCGATGCGGCCGAAAGTTCAGCCCTACCCACCGGTGCCCGCCAAAAATGCTGAACGCATTGGTGGTGGATGACGAGGAACCGGTGCTCGACGCCACTGCCTTCGAAGAACCTGAGCTCGAGGAGCTCGAACCCGAGCTCCATCTGTCAGAATTCTCCAGCTGTGGCCTCGAAACATGTCGTACGTTGAAACTCTTTGGTTTTATCTACGATCAAAAAGTTAAAGTGATGGTCGACAGTGGCGCTAGCCACTGCTTTATCTCAACTCAACTGGTGGAAGATCTTCAACTAAAGCCCACGCAGACGGCTCCCTACTCGGTGATGCTTGGAGACGGCTCTTCCGTCCGTGCCGCGGGTTACTGTCCCCATATTTCTCTCAATTTGGCCTCTGAAACATTCGTAGTTGCTTGTTATGTGTTTCCCTTACGTAACGTGGACATTATCCTTGGTATATCTTGGCTTGCTTCCTTGGGAGATGTTACTGCAAATTGGAGCAAGTTGACCATGCAATTTTCTATCAATGGGCGGCTGTTGACACTTCGGGGAGATCCCACCCTCACACGACGCGCGTGCTCGACTCGCGACATCAACATACTCGACGCGGACGACGAGTGTTGGTACTTTGGTCGCTCGAAGCTACCTCCGAAACTTTTGATTATGCGAATGTTTCTCAACCATGGCACAACAGCGAATCCACAAGGTGGTGCATGCATTTCCTACTGTTTTATCCACACCCACGACTTTACCACCACACTGCCGCACCAACCACCAAATACCTCTCCAACCGGGCACGCAACCAGTCTCTGTTCGACCTTACAGATACAACCACTTGCAAAAGGATGAAATGGAGAGATTGGTCACCAAAATGTTGGCCACGGGCATCATTCAACCAAGTACTAGTCCCTACTCCAGCCCGGTACTTTTGGTCCGTAAGGACGGTTCGTGGCATTTTTGTGTGGACTACCGGGAACTAAACAAGCGCACGGTACCTGACAAATACCCAATACCGATCATCTAAGAGCTATTGGACGAATTGCATAGGGCATAATGGTTCAGTAAATTTGATCTTAAAGCTGGATATCACCAAATTCGGGTCGCCGCTCATGACGTTCACAAAACAGCTTTTCGCGCACATTCCGGGCACTACGAATTCCTAGTGATGCCTTTAGCCTCACTAACGCTCCCACCACGTTCCAGAGTTTAATGAACGAGATATTCCAGCCTTTCCTCCACAAGTACGTACTAGTCTTCTTCGATGATATACTCATCTATAATGATTCATGGGACAATCATCTTCATCACCTTCGCCAAGTGTTCCAGCTGCTACACCATCACAAGCTTGTTATCCATCCTAAGAAATGTTTATTGGGTCGTCAAAGCGTCGAGTACCTCGGTCACATTGTTTCCATTGAAGGAGTTCGAATGGATCCCACCAAAGTTTCAGTCGTAATGCGTTGGCCTACTCTAATGTCGCTCAAAGGTCTCCGCGGTTTCTTGGTTTAACCGGTTGTTACCGCCGATTCATCAGGGATTACGGGAAGATCGCGGCCCCACTCACCTCCTTGTTGAAGAAACCTGAAATCCCATCCTCTAAACACGCATGGCAGTGGCCAACCGAAGCAGACAAAGGCTTCCATGCATTGAAGACCGCACTCACTACAGCTCCTCTCCTTCGCATGCCCCATTTTTCCAAAGAATTCGTGATCGAATGTGATGCTTCTGGGCGTGGAATCGGAGCGGTTCTTATGCAAGATCGGCAGCCAGTGGCATACTTTAGTAAAACATTGTCCCCTCGTTGGCTCGCGAAGTCCGGATACGAGAAAGAATTGATGGCTTTGGTACTTGTCATCCACCACTGGAGACCCTACCTACTTGGTCGACGTTTTGTTGTTCATACCGACCAAAGAAGCCTTCGCCAACTGTTGTCCCAACCTTTAACCATGTCGGCGCAACAGAACTGGGCCGCCAAGCTCCTCAGCTATGATTTTTCCATCACCTACAAGGAAGTCCGATTGAAGCGGGCAGCCGACACCCTCTCCCGTCACGACGAAGACCTTGTCGAGCTGTCCGCAATTTCCAGACCTACATGGATTGAGAGGTCGCGGTGCAGACCTCGCTCGAGGAACCTCTGGTTGGTATTGAGCGTGCTTTAGAAGTGGGGAGGCCGACTGCACCACACTACGAGTTGATTCATGGTCTACTATTCTACAAAGGGCGAAAGTCATCCCTCCACACTCTCACTTGATTGCTAAACTTTCAGTGGAATTTCACACTACTCCAGCCGGTGGACATGCGGGTGCTTATCGCACTTATCGGAGGATCGCCGCCAACATGTATTGGCCCGCGATGAGGAAACACGTCACCGACTTCGTTGCGGCATGTGCTACATGCCAAAGGCACAAGACATCTACGCAGTCACCGGCGGGTCTTCTCGTTCCCCTTCTAATTCCAGAACGCGTATGGGAAGATATTAGCATGGATTTCTTGTCAGGCCTTCCCAAATCTGGTGGGATGGATTGTGTTTTCGTGGTGGTGGATAGGTTATCCAAATATGCTCACTTCATTGGTCTTCATCAATCTCAAAGCTCTATACAATACACGTGACGATAGCAAGGGCACTGAGCAAGTCTTTTCATCTTAAGACATTAAGAAGGACTTGGATATGAAGCTGCCACCAATCAAGCCTCTACCTTGCCGGTTTTGCCCTAATAAACTTTATTTCTTGTAGTACCGGAACACCCCACTGTTGTTTCGTTGCTCACCGATAAAGGCAAAGAGAAGGTAGAATCCATTGGTTCTTCCAAAATGCTTTATGGATTCTCTGGGAAGAATCAATTGATAGCGATTTAGGCCAAAGCGAATTGCTTACAAACCCAAGCAGTATTTCTTAATCGGGAAAGAGTGATATTGCTTCAAAGCGCATTCCAAAGCGTAATAGGTTACTACTGAAAGTGATTCTATGGAGAGAAGCACTTTCTTTCAAATTCTTCGATCTAATTGTTTCTCTCCAATCTAATTCCATCCTCATGTTAGGCATCTTGCCGAGGATGCAGCATCGCGAACACTTGTTCCTACTTACTTTCTAGTAAGCAGTGTGTTCCAAAGTGATGATCTCTGAAAGCAACTTGATAAGTCACATTCATGTAACAATCCCTCGTTTTCATAATTACAAGAGCGATTCCGGCTGTTCCCAAAAAGCGAATCACTCTCCTTCTTTTAGCTGCTCATGTGAGACTCCTTTCTCAAAAGTCAGTTCTTTTCTTTTGCTCCTAAGTCTTAAAAGCGATATCATTGTTGAAGCTCACTAAGGCTAAGGATGCAAAGTGGTTCTTACATTAAAGGAGATCAAGATATCTTATTTGATCTTGCAGGTAAGACATGAGTGATTCCCCATGCTTGAAGATTGTTGGATATTGGTTTAAGGGGGAGTACTTTCACTTATGGTGGACCTTGGCGGAAGATGCTAAGGATGGATGAAGACACACAGAATTCGCTAAAGACAACTTGGAGAATTCAATGAGCGATACTCAACTCAACTTACCAACAAGTATCTGAGCGAAGTGATTCTATAGTGCAAAGTGGTCCCGAGTCCATACACTTTGTACAGACGCTTCAAGAGGTATCAACCGAACTACAAGTTTTGGTTGACCAGTAAGTCTTCTTTCCTAGCATTCCAATTTAAAGTAAATTAATTTTTTATGAGTCTTCTTAGCGAAGCTCATAATCTTAATTGAAAAATATTAAGTCATGTTGACGCTTATGCTCTAAGCGATTTTCATTTAGAAAAAAAGGCAAACCGCCGGCAGATCCTGAAAGAGCGGATCACTTTCGAAAGTTCATGAAAATTTGCTAAGCTCAAGCGAGTCAACATCTTGACCTTCATGGTCATAGAATCGCTAAACTCTCAGTGAGGGCGATTCGTTTCACTTTTTTTAACCAAAGCAATCGCTTCGCTTCACTTGTATGATAAAGTGTTTATCTTCGCTTTGACCTACAGAGCAAATAGTTTCACTCTATTCATACATTAGAAAGCGATTCTCATTATTGTTAAATTTAATTTCATAGAATGTTTGTTCTTTAGGAAATTAATTTCAAAAGAATTTTTGACTTTTGTACACTCGAGTATAATATCTTTAGCATTAAATGCAAATACACTGCATTTAATGCACGTACTATCATGATTGACGTGTGAAATGAGTGTACTGAATACAGAACTAAAATGTCGCACGTGGGGATCTCACTCGCCTTGTTTTTCTTTCAAAGCGCTTATCCTCAGCCATCAGATCTATTTTGTGCTTCTTTGTTAGCCGCAGGATTTGCCACTCAGCAAGATCCTGATCCCACCGTAGAATTTCGAAGGGTAGTTTTTAGATCAACCGCTCAGATGCATCCAAAATCTTGCCACTACTGCCACTTTCTCTACTACCCTAAGAACTCTCTGAGTCCCAACATAACTCCCGTAATAATTCATATCTTCAAAGATTATTAAAATCTTTCTCTTTCCACCATCCCAAAACTTCTTTAAATCTCAAAGATTCTCATTTATTGTTGAATTTAATTTCATTGAATGTTTGTTCTTTAGGAAATTAATTTCAAAAAGAATTGTTGTCTTTTGTACACTCGAGTACAATATTTTTAGCATTAAATGCAAATATACTGCACTTAATGCACGTACTGTCATGATTGACGTGTGAAATGAGTGTACAAAATAAAGGACTCAAAAGTCGCACTTGGGGATCTCACTCGCCTTCTTTTTCTTTCAAAGCGCTTATCCTCAGCCGTCAGATCTATTTTGTGCTTCTTTGTCAGCCGCAGGATTTGCCACTCAGTGAGATCCTGATCCTACCGTAGAATTTCAAATGGCAGTTTTTAGATCAACCGCTCATATGCATCCAAAATCTCGCCACTACCGCCACTTTCTCCACTACCCTAAAAACTCTCCGAGTCCCAACATAACCCCGTCATAATTCATATCTTCAAAGATTATCAACATCTTTCTCTTTCCACCATCCCAAAACTTCTTTCAATCTCAAAGATTCTCATTTATTGTTGAATTTAATTTCATAGAATGCTTGTTCTTTAGGAAATTAATTTCAAAAGAATTTTTGTCTTCTGTACACTCGAGTACAATATATTTAGCATTAAATGCAAATATACTGCATTTAATGCACGTACTGTCATGATTGACGTGTGAAATGAGTGTACAGAATACAGGATTCAAAAGTTGCACGTGGGGATCTCAGTCGCCTTCTTTTTCTTTCAAAGCGCTTATCCTCAGCCGTCAGATCTATTTTGTGCTTCTTTGTTAGCCGCAGGATTTGCCACTCAGCGAGATCCTGATCCCACGTAGAATTTCAAAGGGCGGTTTTTAGATCAACCGCTCAGATGCATCCAAAATCTCGCCACTATTGCCACTTTCTCCACTACTCTAAAAATTCTCCGAGTCCCAACATAACTCCCGTCATAATTCATATCTTCAAAGATTATCAAAATCTTTCTCTTTTCATGTAACGACCCCGGACATGAAATAAAAGGGAAATAGGTTCGTTGTCGTTACTGTGTTGGGGTGGGGGTTTATAGTGACCAGAAAATTTAGAAACAAAGCGGAATTTAAGCGTGGCGATATGAACATAAATATTCTCTTTATAATAGCCTTGAATTCATCTTAC
>JAOWBJ010026535.1:0-10796 GCA_028566335.1 Monarda citriodora
GATTCACATTACAACACAAACACAAATTATATTTAATTCTTCCCGACGCAACGCGCGGACAACACGCTAGTTATACCTAATAAAAATAAACTCTACCAAAATAAATTCTACTATAAAATACTACGTAACTAAAATAAAAAAATCATTAACGTGATACTGATATGTCATATGTCAGCTACGACAAATGACAAATCTATACTATTATATAATAATTATTCACCCCCTATAAATAGAAAGTGTTACACTTTTGTGATATGCGAATTGTCCAAAATACCTCTGCATTTTTCAAAAATAGAAAGTGATGCGCAATACAGAGCCATGTTCGATTCCTAACTGATGCATTTATTCTTTTTCTTTTTAAATTATACTTCTGGGCTTACTCTCACTCTCAGGCCTAATAGCTATTATTTAAACTAACATCATATAATTATTTTTAATTTGCTTAATAAATTCATTCACATTCCAATACAAATACCATTTATATTTAATTCTTTTCGGTACAACGCGCGGGCAACACGCTAGTAGTAGTAATAAATGTTGATAGTTAACGACGGACCGGTAAAAAATTCGTCGGTAATTCACCGGGGGATTTTTACCGACGGAAAAAATCAGTCGGTAATTACCCCTTAAACCCATATCTCACCACTTGCCTACTTTTATTATTCACCTTAACCATTTTTATTTGATTTTGATGTACTCGTAGCAACACACGAACATCTACTAGTATAAATATATTAATTAGTGAAAGGTCGAGGGTAATAAATTAAAAGTCGACAATGGGGATGATGACTGGATGAAATTGAAAAACTCCAAATCCATGAAAGGCAATGAGCATCAAAACAAAAGGTGGTGGATTGCCATTAAAAGGGATGCTGGAGCTTTCCATTTCAAAATTTCTTGATTGCCCCCACCCCTCCCTCTCCCAATCTACACGCAAAGCCTTTAATGTGTCGAAAGCTACTCTTCCAATATTCATATCGATCATCAAAACTATACATACATTGCTAGCTCAATCCACTGACAAAGCCACAAATTTTTTCCATGCTTGCCTATTTATATTGGATTCTCACTTCTGGTCTGGGTTTTCACTTCATGGGATAATATATGTCAATATAAATGCGTTCAACAAAATTGCACCTGCCCTCTCCTACCTATTGTCTACGCCAAACTAACCCCCTTTTGTTTTTTCACTCTTAACAATTATATATGAATGTTAATACCTCCATTCCACTACGATGGGCACTATTTTCATTTTGGTTTGTTTCACTTTAATGAGCATCTTTCTTAAATTAGAAAAAAATTATGATTATAATTAATTTTTTCTCTTTACAAAGTACATATCTCTACTTTCTTGGTATGTATGCAAAAGAGATGTGTACGCTGAAGTAGGACGGAGGTATATTCATTATGAAATGGAAATGGAGAATGTAAACAGAGTTCAGCCTCACCGTAGTATTGAATAAACTGAATTCAGCGTCACCATAGTATTGAGGCCACCATAAAAGCGTGAAGGAATTATATTTATAAAGGTCAATTCATAGAGCAATCAAATTAAATACAAAAACATTTTGATGTGATGATGATGATGAGGTAGCTAGAGAAAGAAAGAAAGATCATGTAAGTACAGTAACGGGAATCTTAATTATTTAGGAGTAGGTACAAGTAGACGTGCGTAGGGCCGTAGCCCGCTGGTATAGGTCCGGAACAACCGGTTCCGCGATTCTGAAACTCGTGAACCTAGCCCAGCCCTAGGGCTTTCCGGTGTTTACGGTTCAAACGGCCCGGCCCGTCGGTTCCGAATCGGCGGTTCACGGGCTAAATTAGCAGCCCGCAAAATACTGATGCCAGCGATCGCTGGCCTCCAGTGGTCGCTGGATTCCGATTTTTTTTTCTTTTTTCTTATGTTTTGTATTTTGTAATTGGATAATAATTAATTTTATTGATAGAAAGTGATGATTTCATTCGTGTTTTGAACTTTTTTCATTAATAATGAGTTCAAAATAAAAGAACCAACAAACATTACAAACCAACAAACATTAGAGTATATTGCAAACTATGGAATTGAGAATTGAGAGAATGGTGCATGGTGTAAGGGTTTTAATAGAATGTTGCCGGTTTTTACGAACCCAACGATCGCTGGCACGTCGGCTGTATCGAGGATCACCGGTTTTTGACGATCCGCCGGTTCAAAACCGAGGCCCGCCGATTCATGATCCTTCCTCCGCTTGATCTTAGCCCTAAACGGAGCCCCATGTCAGGCCACGGGCCAGAGCCCGCTGATGAACCACCGGTCCAAAGCCTACCGATTTAGTGCCGAGCCGGTGGAACCCTTGCATGTCTAGGTACAGTTAAAGAGGATAGTAGAAAGGGTGAATTGTAGATGGTGATGATTAGGTTAAGGGGACATTTGTTGCAATGGGGACTTGTAATGCCCACTTTACCCTTTTCAACACAATAATGTTAGTAAACGCTAGAGTCATATACTCCAATTGCCCTTAAAGAGCATTCCCTATTGTTTTTCGACACGAGTTTTATAAAAAAAATGCTACTAGTATAGTAAATAAGGTTACAAGTCATATAGTAAATAAGGTTACAAGTCATCTGTCTCATTTTAATTGTTCATGCTTTCTTATTGGGATATTCTATATAATTGTCTACTTAATTAAAATGGTAAAAACTTTATCTTACAACTAATATCATTTAAAATCTCTTATCTATACTTACATGATTTCTATGCCGAACACAATATGGACAATTTAGATGAGACAAATAGAGTAAATATTAAACATAAAGTAATTTTGGTGATATATAGTGATATATGAAGGAATATATTACCCAATAAGGAAAATAGAATAGTCTTTAGGAATTGAGAAAAAAAAAATTCTTAGTGGATGAAGAGATTTTATAATTTATATATTAATTTTTTAAGTATTAGAATATAAAATAATTAAATAATCAATTAAATTAATATAAAACGATCAATGCATTTACAAAGAAAAAGTATATGCCTATATATGATTGGGCTTTGGGATGCATCCATGACGTGTAATTGGTCAAGAACCTAGCTAGCCTTCAATGGTTTATGATCGATCTCGCTTTTCTTAAGAGATATTAAACGATGAAAATAACGAGAAACACATAAAGATTTACGTGGTTCAATCTACTTGAGATAGATTTACATCCACGATAGGGAATAGAGTATAGCTTTATTGCTGAGAATGTGATTTGCAGTACAATGATGAATGTAACCCTTCTAACCAACCTATTTGCTATTTATACTCGTAAACTCTGTATATGGACTCGCAGGCCCAATGGACAAGCATGCTTAACTGCCTCGAGTGAGTTGTGGCGGTTGACCAGATCATGGGGTGATGGAGCCTGGATAAGCGTGTAATTGCATACTCGGATAACCACTCACGATCCTTAAATACTTGATGGTGGAAAAATCTACAAGGCTGGGGATGCTTTATGCCGAAGTGCGCTATGGTAACCCCTATATGCCGAAGTGCTAGGCTTTGACCACTTTATGATTAAGTACTTTTGCCACCGGGCTGCTTTCATCGGACGGAGTGGTTACCTCAGGCCCGAGTCGGTTAGAAAGCCTTGAACCAGAGTGCATTACCGAACTAAAATCTTTCCTGGGCTTTCGGGATTGGGTCGAATCACTCTGGACAATGTTGTTACTGGGTAGAATTTCCTTGGGCCTCTCGATTGGGCTTGAGGGATTTAGGCCGTATCCTATCACTGCCCCTCCCAAAAGTGAGGTAATGTCGCGGTTGCCCTAGGGATTGCCAGAGTCGGACTGGGTTGAGGGAGTACGACATGCGTCACTCCATAGTCGAAGAGAGCATGACGTCACTAGGAAGTGTATATTGTACGCTTCTTTGCATTAAATGCGCCAGTTGGTTTCCAGATAAAGCGAAATTTGGAACGACACCAGTTTTGAATAAAAACCCTTGGACCATTTCATTTGAACCTTTTCTGCTCTTGCTTTTCGAATTCTCTCTGTAAAAATTTGCTGCTGGAATATCTGTCGCCGAAATTTGTGGTGATTGTGGAAGGCTTTTCTACCAATTTAGAAATCTTTTCCTCTCAAAACAAGTAAGTGCCATGTCTTCTTCTTTGAGTCAGTCGGGGGAAGCCGAAAATAGGGCTTTAGTGGGGGGTTCTAGCTCTACCGGCGGTGGCCGGAAGGCCACCGATTTAGTCTCGGTAGATAGGTTTAGGTTGACGTTCGATGTAGAAACAGTAGATGCTTTTACCCAGCATTATAGGTTCCCGCCGAATACCAATGTTATTGTCCCCGGAGCCGATGATAGAGCTGATATCCCACCGGCGGGATATTGTACGGTTTATGAGACCTACCTGGAGTGCGGCCTCCGCTTTCTCCTTTTTCCTATTTTTGCCGAACTGCTAGAGCGGTTCCGGCTTCCTCTCGGTCAGGTGACTCCGAATTCTTGGAGGCACTTGACTGCTTTCGCTGCCGAAGTGAGGGATGTAGGTTGCGCTTTAAACTTAGACTTAGTGCTAAGGTTTTTCCAATTTAAGAGGAAGGGGTCATGGTTCTACCTCCCATTCGTTTATTTACGGCGAAAACGAAGTCTAAAAATCCGATCTGGCAGTCCCGCTTTTTATACTATGCTAGGACCAGAGCCACTGAGTTGTTATGGCGAGAGAGGGAGTCCGTAATCCGTCATCCTCGGACCGAACACTCGGGCGAGCTCGAAGAGTTTCTCAAGTCCATCCCTATAGTTCCAGGGTGTATGGGGAGCTCGAGCTTGTCCAAGCAGAGTTCGGTCTACCTGACTCGTCTGGCCCCGACGAAGTTAATGAGGGTGAGGATTGTGTATGTCCGTATAGTGTCTTTGTTATTGTTATTGGTTCTGACTCTGTTTTTGTTGTTCTGACTCGGTGTTTCTCATTGTAGTGAATGTTTTAAAGTCGCGGGGCAAGAAGAAGATGGCCGAACTGGCCCCTATTGCGAAAAAGGGGCCAAAGAGGCAAAAGGTTGTTCAGACCGCAGTGCCGCTTTCTCCTTTCACCGCCTCGTCTGAGAGGACTTTGGTGGTGGAAGAACAATTGAATAGAAAACCAAAGTCCGCACTGGCCGCCACACCTCTTCTACCCAGCCTCGAAGGGGAGGCTGGTACTGTTGCATCCCTATTTGGGGCTCCTTCTACTCAGGTCATGGTTTGGCCTGAGGATTTTGCTGAGGTACTCTCGCCCCCTCTTTTTTTTTCTTTTTTACGAATTCATCGTTTTGCGCAGCAAGATGAACTGATGTCTGGGTTCATGGCCGCCGAACTGAAGAAAGGAGCCAAGAGTATCGGTAACTTCAGCTCTCTCTATCCCAGGCCAAGGATGATGCTGAAAAGAAAGCATCGGAGGCCAAGGCTTTTGAGTCGGCCTTAGCCAGAGCTAAGGCTAAGGCATTGAAGGCCGAAGCCGAAGTGAAGGTGGCTAAGGCTGAGGTTGAGCTGCTGAAGGAGCAGCGAGAGGAGGATGCAGCCACTTCGCCGCATCACAGGGGGAGGTTCTTCGTGCGTACACGGAGAAGCTCTTCCTGTGTGCTCAATTTTCGGCCTTTGTTGGCCGTCTCAGCGAATTGCTGAGTGAAGACTTTAGCCAGGGCACTGCTAAATTGATTCCCCTCTATGCTCGTGTGGTGGCCGCACGACTGCGGTCTCTTTCTTTGCTCGACGAGTTGGCTACCTCGTCGGTGCCCTTGACGGCTGAGGCTGTTCGTGCCTGCACCATCGACCAGGATAAGCAGATGGAAGCAGCGATTGCCGAGCTAGGTGATGTGTCGCCCGCTGCGATCATGGTCGAAGAGGACGACGACGAGGAGGAAGAGGGTGGAGAAGTCCCTACACCAAAAGAACAGGAGGCTCGCGTTCTTTCTCCTAAGGTTCTTGAGGCTACTGCGCCAAAGGATTTGGAGACCGAGCCGAGGGAGCAAGGAGAAGGCCAAGGCTTAAAGGAGACCGAAGTGCCGGAGACGGCATTCGAGGGATCTGGGAGCGTTTATGCGGATCAAGGGGATCAGTCTGACCCTCTTGTATGACTTCGTTTCCTTTTTTCCTTAGATAGGTCCTTTTTGTACTTTGGCCTGGCAACCATCCTTATGTACTCTTTTTGCAAAATATGAATAAAATTCCCATTTCATTAAACTCTGTTATTTATTGGTTTTTATATTTATGTTGCTTGTTGCTCCATTTCCATTTGCATGGGATGCTGAAGTGAAAGAGCTTACTCGCACCCTTAATTCCAAAGAGAGTGAGATATCATACTGGAAGAGATTATATTCTATGGCCTTAGACGAAGCTGAAGATAGAGCAAGAGATTATCAGGTAAAGTTCGACCAAGTGTTGGCTCAAGTAGTCGAGCTCGAAACTACTTTAAAAGACACGAATGCCGAATTGAAGATCTATAAAGAGGAGAATACGGAGTACGAAGACATCATCCGCCGATGTAATGGGATGACAATTACCAAAGTGGAAGACTGTCTTCAAGAAATCTGGCAATGGTGCCTTGAAGTGAAGAAGCAGTTCGGTACGGATTGCCGAGAATACCGGAGTGATATTGAAGCACCGAGGAGCTTATCTGGTGTGTACAAGATCATCCATGTTCGGTATTCGAAGCTAGCTAAGATCTTAAATGACAATCCGGGGTCCTCCAGTTTGACTACAGTTGAGTACCACCCGTCTGAATACACTGAACAAGATCGTCAAGAGGTGTTAAGGCGTTGAGGCGGCGGTAGAGCACTCCGGACTTAGGGTCGTGGTAAGAGACCACAAGGTTCTACTTCTCGAGGTGGCAGTTCCAGAGCGGGGGTAGGAAGATTTAATCTAGATGCCTTTTTAAGGGCTGAGGCACCTGAGGATTTCGCGCATAAGTGGTTAAGCTTTAGTAAGCATCGGGACTCTTCGGCATCTTGAGTTGTATCTCCTGTAAAAGATAAAATAGTATAGTATACATTTGTACCTTTTTATAACTTTTTTTGTATACTCTGGGGGAATGAATAAAATACTTCTATTTTGCCATTGTGAATGGTCACTTAGCTTTTATAGAAGTTTATATTTTATTCATGTATTAGACTTCGGCTTTGTTAGAGGTAGCGAGCCTTTGTGCCGAAGTAGAATTGTCCTTGTTTGGTGAGTTTTATCGCTAGGAACGGACTTCCTTACGTGCGTTTAACGGAGTCACCCGAAGTGGGGATTGCAGAATCTTAAAGGAGAATTACACTTCGGTAAACGAAATGCTTTTCTATCCTTAAGAATAATTATTAACCTGACAAAGTAGTCTTATACTTTCTTTAGAAGAATTTTACAAACTTTGTCTTCGGTATGTTCTCAAAAAGGGGACCAGCCTTTGAGACTTAAGTTAGAAATATTACGCATAATTGGGACTTTGGACACATGTATGCAAATGGTAATTAAAAAATTAGAACGATAAAACGGCCAAGTGATTTTATAAAAATAAATTTCCAAGAAGAAACAAATTTACATGAAAATTGCTAAGACTCAAATGCAAGATACTGACACCACCCATCTATCATAGTATTTCTTGAGATGTGAGATGTGCTAAGTTCGGGGAATGAGCTCACCGGACATATGAGCCAGTTTGTACGACCCTTTTTCGAGAACTTCAGTAACCCGATATGGTCCTTCCCAGGTGGCTTCGAGCTTTCCGAGCTTTTCTGCTCTGCTTACTTTATTGTTTCTAAGCACGAGGTGATCCACTTTGAATTGCTGCGTTTTCACCCTTTGGTTAAAGTACCGGGCTACTTGCTGCTTATAGTGAGCTTCTTTTATAAAGGCAAGCTCCCTTTTTTCTTCGGCAAGGTCGAGTTCGGTCTGGAGTCCATCTTTGTTGCCTTCAGTCGTGAATTTTATGATGGGAGGGCTAGGCATGCCAATTTCGACGGGGGTGACTGCTTCAGTGCCGTACACCAAGCTATATGTTGTTTCCCCATATGATGTCCTCGAGGTTGTGCGGTATGACCACAAAACTTGTGGGAGATTCTCCACCCATAATCCTTTGGCTCGATCCAACCGAGTTTTCAATCCCTTCACTATAGTGTGGTTGGTGATTTCGGTTTGACCATTTGCTTGGGGATGGGCGACCGAAGTGAATCTTTATTGAATTTTCAGTTCTTGGTACCATTTTGTGAACTGCTTATCTGTGAATTGTGTTCCATTGTCCGAAACAAGGATATGGGGGATGCCGATGCAACTAACTATGTTCTTCCATACGAAGTCGAGAGCATTCGTACTTGTAATTTTGGCCAAGGATTCAGCTTCGACCCACTTCGTGAAGTAGTCTATCGCTACAATCAAGAATTGCAGCTGCTTGGGGCTTTCTCCAATGGTCCCACTATGTCTATGCCCCACTGCATGAATGGCCACGGACTCTGCATGCTAGTCAGATCGGTTTGCAGTAGTTTTGAGAAATTTCCGTGGATTTGGCAATTTGGGCACTTCTTGACAAGGAGGACTGCATCTTTGACAATAGTCGGCCAATAATACCCCCACCGCACGAATTTTTTAGCTAGCACTCTAGCGCCGATGTGACTTCCACAAGATCTTTCGTGGACTTCTCTCAAACATAATCCGCCTCATCAGGTCCTACAAACCAAGATTCCGTTGTAATGGCGATCACACGCCAAACAGAGGAGGCAACAATGGCAGGAGAAGACCTGGTCGCAGGCCCGGAAAGGAGCCCATTCGGGCCATGGACCTGGAGAACGTGGAAACCCTTGACGATTAGGGTAACACCCGCCGGTCGGCGAACAGAGATCTAGGGCCGTCCCAGAACCGGAGGCGTGAATATGAAGCGGATCAGCTTGACCTCAACGAGGCTGTCTGACGATTCCTGGAAGAACGACAGGGAGAGTTTGAAGAATTCCTCCGCCAGGGACGAAGGCAGCCCTGGCAAGAAAGGGAGGGCGAAGCGACTTCCCGACCGCGGAGGAATAGAGATCCCGAACCCTCCCGACACGACAGTCACAGGAGCGAGGCACCTCGTAATCCTCCTTCCGTCAACCCCCCACCACCGCCGCCCCCTCACAATGGCTATCAGGGTGGGGCACCACCTCCTCCACCTTTCATGCCACCACCTCCGCCTTTTGTGCCGCCCTACCAACCTCAAGACCACATACAAGGTTTTGAGATGTATGGTGCCCTCCGCACCCCATTATCGGACGATATAGTCCACACCCCACTCCTTTTCAACTACAAAGTTCCACCATTTACGTATGATGGGCTCACCGACCCCCGCGATTTCATGGGTCGGTATCAATACAACATGATGAACCAACTACTCAACGAGGTTCACATGTGCAAGGTGTTCCCTGAGTTGCTCATTGGGAACACATGACACTGGTTTGATAGCCTGCCCTCTGGCAGTATCAGCTCGTACGCCGCGTTATTGAAGGCTTTTTACCGTCACTTCTTCTAGAAGGCCGAGGCACAGCTACCCCGGCTCATCTCTTGTCAGTCAAGTAGGGTCGCAACGAGCCTATAAGCGACATCATGACAAGATTCAATCAAGAGTGCCTGAAGGTCGAAGATCTTAATGACCTGCTAATTATATCGGCCTTCCAGAATTGTATTCTCCCAGGAGCTCTTTTCAAAGAGCTCGTGACGGCCAATCCGCGGACTACGCATGAAATATGGTGGATCGCGGATCAATTTGCTCACGCTAACGATGCAGATCGGCGCAAGAGATCCCTAGGCGAGGCCCAAGGAGAGAAGAGGAAGAATGACGACCGCGGTGAACAAAACTGAGGTCACAGGAGCGCCTTCGAAAGGCTCCAGAAAGGACCGCTGCAGTCCCGGCTTGGACCGCGGTAGGAGCCGCAGAAGTCCCAGCCCCAATTTACCCCATTGAACAAGCTACGAGCCAAAATTTTCGAGCTGCACTGTGACTTGTTCGACAAGCCAAAGCCCATGACAAAGTCATCTAAACGACGGAGTCAGGACAAATATTGTGTGTTCCACAAGGACCACGGTCATGAGACTGAGGAGTGTAGGGACTTAGCTGCGGACATAGAAGCCATGGTCAAAACCGGGGTACTGAAAAAGTAACAGGATTGCCGGCAAGCCAAAAGGAAGTGGAAGCAGGGGAGGTCAGGATGCGCTCCACCAGCCGAAAAGAAGACAAAGAGAGACCCCGAGGAGGATGATGAACCTCAGCCTCAGTATGATGGGGTCATCACCACAATCACGGCACTACCAGCGGGGAAGACCAAGTCTTCGCTGAAAGCTGAATGCCGAGGTTCAAGCTCGGAGGAACCCTCAGGGAAGCGCCTTAAGATGGAGGAGGTGATTACCTTCTCTGAAGACGACCCAGTGCCACCCATAACTCCGGATCAGGACGCCATAGTCATCCACGCTGGGGTGGCTAATAAGCTCGTTCACCGGGTCTTCGTAGACACTGGTGCTTTGGTGAGAATCCTATTCAAAGATTGCTTCGAAAAGCTCGGCGTGGACGCTGCCCGCCTGTCTCCAGCACCGCTCCCCCTGAAGAGCTTCGTATAGGAGTGCACCACCCCGGAGGGTATAGTACATATCCCCGTTACAGTGGAGAAAGCTCCGACAAGCTCCACGGCCTGGATCCAATTCTTCGTGGTCAAATCTAGTTCTCCCTACAACATTATCCTTGGGAGGGATTGGTTGAATGAGGTCCGAGCTGTCTGTTCTACCTATCAGCTCACCATCAAGATCCTACCAAGGGAGGGATCGCATCCATAAGGGGGGGGGGGGGGACCAGAAGCGCGCTAAGGAATACATGCA
>JAOWBJ010026642.1:0-10791 GCA_028566335.1 Monarda citriodora
GTCCATGATGGTTTCTACATTTCACATAAGGTAAGGTTTCTATATGATTTGCTACCTATATATATATATATAGCTTAGCTAGTGCAGTGCCTGCATTTCTGTGGCTTTTCTTCTCCTGATTCATTTTCTTTTAATTTGTCGCAATGAAATTCCAAAGCTCTTATGTTGGTGGTGCGAAAACAAGAGGGCTGTTTTGGCGTCCCCAATTTTGCTCTTTAGACAGGTATTTACTTCTACTCGAGATTATTAATATTTTGTGTTCTTGAAACTTCTATATCCGCTCAAGAAATTGATTAGTATGTCCTCCGTACCTCTCAGTTTATCTTGTTTCTACATTTTATACTTCATCCATTTCGAGGATTTAAATTCATTTGCTGAATTGAATATACGTGAGGCAAAAAATATTCAATTGAATTTAATTTCTGTGAGCAAAGAGTGCGAAACGGAGGTAGTAAAAACTAATAGTCATTGAATACAAAGATGGTGATGATGATAAGATTTGATGAACGTGTTTCTTGTCGCAGATAATCATTTGAATAAGCGATTCTTGTTAGGATTATTGACGGGATATGGCCCAAATTCCTCAAGCCCAATGATAAAAGGCCCATTATATTTGGTCCATCAATAGCATAAGCTTGAGGAACCGGCTCAAGCCACTTCGGTCTAACAAAGAATAGTTCGGTATTGTATTCGGACAACATTCTATTCGGACTCTCTCAACTCCAAGGCATAGGTAGATTACTTCAGTACCAAAGCCAGAGACATCGGACTTTGACAGCGCAACATCAAAGGGACTCCGGCATGACCGAAGTTCCCAGTACGAAGTGAAACACTTGTAATTTTTCTGTCACTTTAGAGGTTGTTCAACGACGTGGGTGACATGGCCATGCACGACCACCACCCACGTCACATGCTGCCGATAACTGCTCCCAAGCGGTTAAGTCCAACCTTGCTGGGCCTACAGGCCCAACCCTACTAGTCTAGGTGTATAAATAGCACCTTTAGCTGATTAGAAAGGTTGAAATATCATATTGTAAACTGTACTCAAAAAGCAATACAAAAATAATCTTTTTTTGCCCGTGGACGTAGATTTACGTCAGTATGTCGAACCACGTAAATCTTCCCGTGTTCTTTATTTTCTGTCATTTATTACTTACAAAAATTTACACTCGATCAATTATATATTTAAGTAAATCTGATTTTGAATTTGTTACCGTTGTCGTATGTTTGTGTTATCTAGTAGACGTATTATTTAAGTCTCCTTAAATAAATGGGGCACATTTGGGTGAAGCCGATCACCCAAGTATGATCGGATTTACATTGACACTTTTATTCAATAAGATTGTCACTTTTATTCAATAAGATGAACACTTTGATATGACCGTACGATGTGGACGACCACATACAAATTTTTGCCTAAATCAACTCTCGCTCTTTTTTACTTGTAATAAGGTAGTGAAGACCCTTGATTATGTTAATCAATATTCACTAAATAGTAGATTATCTCCTCATAAATTTGAACAATTTAGATACAATATGATATTGATCGTAAATGAAGGTATATATAAAATCTATACATATATGTGATAATAATGTGTGTATATAGATTTTATATCAAAATAAAACGGAACGTAGATATATCAAAATTTATAAGAATAAAAAATTTTATAATATTAATAATAGTTCATATATATTTGGGTGTCACCTAGGGATGTAAACCAATCAAATCGAATTGAATATCTCAGTATTTAAAACGAATTTGTTAAAATACTTTTCAAATATTATATACATATTAGCGAATTCAAATCATATACTCGAATAATAAGAAAATTTTAAAGGAAACAAAAAAATATTATTTTCTAGGGTTTCTTGACTTTTTTTTATTACGCACCACGAATGAAGAGGGTGTACGGTTTATCCTCTACTGTTTTCTTATCTTTCCTTTTAATCTATAAAAATATTTACTTATTCATGATATGATTTGAATTGAACTTATGGTATTGGATTTGAGTTTTTGAAGTCATAGTTTATTATTATAATTAAATTATATGAAAGATAATTATAATATATATTATATTAAATAAAATATTTACGAATATCGAATCAAATCGAATATTAGGAGATTTGTATTTGATAACTAATCGAATCAAGAAAAATATTTGTCCGCGAATTCGAATTTAAAAATTTTGAATACGAATACCACAATTCGAATACGGATCGCTAATCGAATAAAAAATATTTGATTTGTTTGCTAGTCCCGACCTATCAGAAATAATGGAGTATAAAGTACTTACTTTGGGCGTAAAAAGTTATAATGTAAAAAAATTGTAGATTACAACGTATTATATGTGTTAAACTATTACAAATCAAGTCGAGGAAACTCTTGTTTTCGCAAGATAAAATATGCTCTGGTAGTGCTCATGGTTTGGCCTGTCGTCCCTAAAGATAAACCGGTTGCGTCTTTTGGAAGCAGCACCGCAATACTCAAAAGCCCTGACGAACTAGATTAAGAGGCGAGAGATAGAGCTCGGAAAGAAAAACGAACAAGAAAGAAATGCAGAAATATGTTATGATCTCATTTTGTATTGTGTATCCTATCTTTACAAAGATTTCTATTTATAGGCTGCTCACCATGGAATGACATCAATACCTTAAAGACATTAATTAATCACCAACTAAAGGTAATGGAGTAGTGGAGGTGGTGGAACATTTGTGGCATAAACCAACATCCACAGGAAATGGGCTAGGTATACCAACAATCACGTCGGGCTTGAGTTTATCAGTTGGGCTTGATCATGATTGGGCAACACGATATAAGCTTCTCAATAGGCCAATATACTATAATTTTGGAGGTCCAAAAAATATAGTAGGAGGTGGTGGAGCATTTGTGGCTGAAACCAACAGCCACACGAAATGGGCCAAGTACACCAACAATCACGTCGGGCGGGCTTGAGTTTATCAGTTGGGTACATTATATTTTTAGAGATCCAAAAAATATAGTAAATAAGTCCACACGAAATGGGCCAAGTACACCAACAATCATGTTGGGCGGGCTTGAGTTTATCAGTTGGCTACACTATATTTTTTGAGATCCAAAAAATGTATTAGACATGCCCAAGCCTCAGAAGACTATTTGTCAAGATCCATGGCCACGAAACCCGAACCCGAGCCGAAAGCGGCGCGTGTGTGCGTGAGAGCTCAAACTCTCTTGCAATTAAACATCAGACCACATTAATATATAACCGATGTGGTATAAATTGCACTTCATCAAATAATAAAGTAACTATACACAAATTTTAAACACTTGTATATCACTTACCAAAATTCGATTTTAAAAAAAAAATACACCACGTTCATATACTCTAAGATCAATAATCCAATACTTAATTTAATAAATAAATTAAATATCAATTATTAATTCTTTAAAAAAACCATTATTCCAACAACCCTTATATGACAAATCATATTTGATCTTTGTCGGGTAGTGCAAATAGCATATAGGTTGTAAAAATGGAGCCTCAAAAATCGATCTTAGATGAGTTGTCGAAGCTGCATCCATCGTCTCCGTTGAATACACGAATCGCCATCTTAGGCGGCGGAGCAAGTGGCCTATCTGCAGCTTATGCGCTAACTAAGCTAAGCTCGGCTACAACAATGTCACACTCCTCGAGAAATACCACACAGTCAGCGGCATGTGTGAATCAGTTGATATTCAAGGTAAATACTTAATTTTTATTTGATCAGAAGTAAACTTCCAATCTCATGAAATTATTGCAGGATGGCCGGTAGTAGCAGTTCTCCAACTATCTTCCATTTAGCAAAAAAATGGGGTGCCAACTTGAAGAGATGGACTCCCACAAGTTAGCCTTGGTCCATAGTTACACCGGCAAGTTTGAAGACATCCAAGTTGCAGACGACTATGTTTCCGTCATCTCGCTCACTTTGCAGCTTCAGGAGGCCTAACACAATAGGAAATCCAGTAGCAATGCTGCAGTGCAGAAGTTCTACTCGGACACAGACATCTTCCTCTTCTGGTCGTACGGAAACTCAGCCGAGATCATGGGCCCACAAGTGTCGCAGCTGCAAAGCTGTTGATGCAGTTGCAAGAATGGGAGGAGAAGTCAGTACTGTAATCCTGCAACGCCGCTTCAAGTACTTGTTGAGCTTGGTGTATTTGCAGAAGAGAGTTTGGAAGATGGAGCTGGCACGAGTCTGTACGTGCTTGGGAAGCGCATAAATAAAGGAAGAGAATAATGCAGTCGCTGGGTTTCGATGCCTAGAACTGTAGTTTTAGTATTTGAATAAGCGCGTTCACGCTTTCTGTTTGTTAGGTCTGATATGTTGTAGTGCACGTGTCATGTTTGTATTCGTCAGCCTATTTTGTTTCTGTTATGCAGCAGCATATATGAGCTGCATATGCGAATGTACTGTGCAAGCAACGTTGATGAAATCTATTTGAATTTCTGCAGTTTTCTTTTGTTCATTCATGAGTTTTACATGATTTTTTCATTCGATTTCACATTCCTTCAGTACTTCCCTCATGTCCAAACCCAAGGTTGATTGCTTCTTAATTGTTATTATTACACATAATCCAATCATTATGCATAACATCGTCGTTCTCCTTCAACGTAGATATGAAGCATGGATTCTACGATAAAGTGGAGAAAGAACTTCAAGGTGCAAACAACACTTACTACATAGGTGGACTCATGGCATTTGAGCTGACAGAGAGGAATGCTGCCTACGCCATGGCTCTAATTCGTAACCATTTTGCCTGTGACGACCCGTTGCCAAAATTTCCATACGTGAAGGTAAAAAAACAAAGTCATCGGACTTTGATTTCATAGGAATTTTCAACTTACTTGATGGATATTTGTCTTGTGCAGAGATTATTATGTGTGAAGCCGGAGCAGTGCAGTAAGCTGCCTCGGACGCTTCAAGAGTCGAAGGGAGTCGAGTTCCCGGATCTTTCGAGCCTCGATTGCTACTTAAGACACTGGGGCAAGCACAGCACCATCAAGAACAAGAATCTCTTCACTTGGATAAGCAATGATGGGGAAGAACTCAGGCGAAGAAGCTACGAGGAGCAGAATGGTAATGCCTCATGCATAGCGGAGAAGCTCTTATCCTGCACCAAACCAATGATCAAGCCTGGAGATCGAGTCCTTCTCATTCATGTCCCCGGCCTTATTTCATAGATGCGTTCTTCGGTTGCTTAAGAGCCAGAGTTCTTCCCGTACCGGTCCTCCCTCCCGATCCTCTCCAGAGAGGAGGCCAAGCGCTTTTGAAGATCGAGAATGTGTCAAAAGCGTGTAACGCAGTAGCGATTCTTTCGACTGTTGGTTACCACACGGCGGTCAGAGCAGGGATGGTAAAGAACTTGCTGCCTTTGTCTATCGTCAACAGGAAGAGCTCTGCTCGCTGGCCTTATCTTCCATGGCTGCACACGGATTTTTGGATCAAGAAATCCAAAGGCGTGGATATCGCGGCGTATGCGGAGTCCAGCGCCGTGCCTCAAGGTGAGGACTTGTGTTTCCTTCAGTTCACGTCGGGGCCCACCGGCGACGCCAAAGGGGTGATGATCACCCACGGCGGAATCATCCACAACGTGAAGCTGATGCGGCGGAGGTACCGGAGCACGTCGAGCACGGTGTTGGTGAGCTGGCTCCCTCAGTACCACGACATGGGGCTGATTGGAGGGCTCTTCACCGCCTTGGTCAGCGGCGGAACGGCGATTCTGTTATCTCCGATGACGTTCATCAAGAACCCTCTTCTCTGGCTCGAGGTGATCAGTAAATACAGAGGAACTCACAGCGCGGGGCCTAATTTCGCCTTTGAGCTCGTGATACGGAGGCTGGAGATGGACATGAATAAGGGCCATAAGGCTAAGTACTATGATCTCTCCTCCATGGTTTTTCTCATGGTGGCTGCTGAGCCGGTGAGGCATAGGACGATGAAGAGGTTCATCGAGCTCACCGCGCCATACGGCCTCTCCCAGTACGTGATGGCACCGGGCTATGGGCTAGCTGAGAACTGCGTGTTCGTGTCGTGTGCGTATGGAGAAGGAAGGCCTGTGATGGTGGACTGGCAGGGAAGAATCAGCTGCGGGTATCTGATCCCGGGCGAGGAAGAAGATGTCGACATCAGAATCGTGGACCCACACTCTATGGAGGAGTACGAAGATTTCGGAAGAGAAGGCGAGATATGGATCAGTAGCCCCAGTGCCGGAATTGGATACTGGGGGAGGGAGGAGCACAGCGAGGATACCTTCAGGAACAAACTCGAAAACCATCCTCGATGAATGTACACACGAACCGGGGACTTAGGGCGCGTGATCGATGGGAACTTGTTCATCACGGGAATAATCAAGGACTTGATCATTGTTGCAGGGAGGAATATATACTCTGCTGACGTGGAGAAGACGGTTGAGAGCTCTTGCGTGACTAGGATTCCTAGAAGCAGAATCTCCACTTCCGTGAACCTCAATACCTATGGGATCGACTCCATTGGAGTAGTGAAGGCAGCTCAGAAGCTCTCTGATTTCCTCAGTGTGCCTGTAGGTGGAGTCGACATTTTCACCGCGACTGGCATTGAAGATCTCGCTAGCTTCTCGGAGAATCTATTGATGAAGTCTAACCCTCAAGATATGAGCAAGAACAATGTCTCCTCTTCGGAAGTTGATGAGATTTATGCAGAGGAAGTGAGCTTCTTGCAACAAGAAGAAGCTTCATTCCCTCACCAGCTCAAGATCATGGTGCTTCAATTTCTCGCCCTCAGGTATATCCCCATGCTGCTGATCGTTCCTGCATATGCATGCATATATATGTATGCGAAGTTCGTATCATCCGATCTTGGCCCGAGTACGAGTTCTTGGACTTCATACGCGATTGCACTAGTGCTCGCGCCAGTTTCTTGGATTCTATGCATGTTTGCTACGTGCAGCTGCATTTCCATCTTTGGGAACTCATTTCTGCAGCCGAACTACGCATTGCTTCCCAACTGTTCGATCTGGTCTGTCGAATTCGTGAAGTGGTGGGCACTTTACAAGGCGGAAGAGCTCTCGTCTAAGGTATATGGCGTGCATTTGAGGGGAACAGTTCTGTTGAACTACTGGTTTCAAATGTTTGGAGCTAAGATAGGAACATCTGTAGTGTTGGACACCATCGACATCACAGACCCTGCTCTGCTTTCCGTTGGAGGAGGAGTTGAGATTGCGGAAGGCGCTTTGTTGCAGAGCCATGAGGTGAAAAACAGAGTCATAAGCTTCCGCCCCATAAGGATCGGGAAGCATTCTTCGATTGGCCCCTACGCCGTCGTCAAGAAAGGAAGTGTTTTGAGAGATGGTAGTGAGGATGCTCCATTGCAGGTTACCGAAGAGGGGAAAATGGTCCCAAGATCAAACAAGTCCAGTAGTTATAAGGTCTGAAACTTTTATGTTCCTTTATTTATTTTCCTTTTCTAAAAGTTGACATAAGTATATAATCAAGATTTCATCAGTTGCAGGCTGCAATGCAGAAAGACAACAGCAATGATGATCATCAAGCCTTTTATCAGCTAATGGGTGTTTACATGGTCGGCTTCGTAAGCTCTTCGTCGGCAGCCATCGTCTACAGCATCTACATCTTCCTAAGCCAAAAGGCGCCTAGAATCGAACAGTTCATGTTTGTATGCATATTTGGTTCTTTCCATTGGTTTCCCCTCACCATCGTGGCGGCTGTTGTAATCATCAATGGCGTATCTTTGAATCCGTTGGGGTTCTCCGTTGCAGTCGCTGCAGCGTACTCAGCCCATGGTGCAGTCCTCACCTTGCTCACCTGCATCTTAAGCCATTCTCTTCTACAAATGAGGACTCTCCCCTCAAGATGTGGCTTCGGCAAAGAATCATGGTGATTTGCCAAACTTCTCTCTGGTACAGAAGCTTTCTGCATATACTTGAGGCTTCTAGGAGCAAAAGTGGGGAAATTCTGCTCTATAAGAGCGATCAACCCTATTTTAAAGCCAAAATTGCTGAAAATGGGAGCAGGTGTTCATCTCGGTGATTTTAGCAGGATCATCACTTGCTTCTGCTCCTCCAATGGCTTCATTACTGGAAAAGTGGAAGTGCAGGATAATTCTGTGATCGGAAGCCATAGCATCATTCTCCCTGGTGCTACAATACATAAAGAAGTGATCCTCGGAGCAATTTCTGCTGCTCCGATCAATTCAGTTCTTCAAAGAGGCGGAGTCTACATCGGATCTCAATCTCCGATCATGATCAAGAACACGACGCACGAGCTCGACGAGCGTATCAAAGAGATGGATGCGAGATACAGGAAGATCGTCGGAAACCTCGCCGCGAACCTTGCTGCCACCATTCTCAAAGTTAGAACGAGGTACTTCCATAGAATCGGAGTTGGCGGGAAAGGAGTGTTGAAGATGTACGACAACATCGAAGGCTTCCCGCACCACAAGATCTTCCAACGTGGCAAGATGCATCCAATCATCATCCGCCACAGCAACAGTTTGAGCGCCGACGACGACGCCAGGTTCGATGCGCGGGGCGCCGCCGGCGAGAGAGGCGCAGGTGAAGCACATGCCCCACATCAGAGACGTCGTACGGACGTCTCTGCGGAATGCAGATTCTTTCGCAGAGCTCCATTATTATTCCAACATCTGCAGGCTTTTCAGATTCGACGATGGGAAGGAGATGTACGTTAAAGTGAAGCTGCGGCCGTTTGATGAGCGAATTGGGGAAGATTCTGGAAAAATCGATCCAATCGGAATTCTTCCTCCCGAAACCGGCACGATTCCCAGAGACGGCAACGACGAGCGTCCTCTGCTTTTCCTTGCCGACGATTTCCAGAAACGCGTGAGTTCGCCGGAAGGTGTTCGGTACATATTCCAGTTACAGTTTCGGCCGGTGACTGAAGATGCGAACGCTCAGGATGAGATCCTTGATTGCACTAAGCCATAGGCGGAGGCAGAGTTTCCGTACGTAGACGTCGGAGAGATGATCACCACTGAGAATCTCACCGCGAAAGAATCAGAGAAGCTTCAGTTCAATCCGTTCCACAAATCTCATGAAATTGATGTGATCAGAGCAACGTCGGCCTCTCAGAGCGCCTCGATCGATCATGGTCGTTCGTTGATCTACGAGATTTGCCAGCATCTGAGAAACGGAGAGTCGTTGCCGCCGGCGTGGAGATTGTTCATCGTGGAATCAGACGTGAAAGTCGATCTCTCTGGCTGCCCAATCGCCGCCGTGGCGAAGAAACAGGAATCGATTTCGAGCGAAGTGACGCTCTCGAGAGATTGGCACGAAACCGCGTGGTCGATTTTGGGGCAACCATTGTTGCAGACATTTTTGCCCTACTTCCTCCTAGCGTACGCGATCTCATCCCCTCTCAATTGGCTGCTTTTCGCGCACAATACTCTGAAATACCCACTACATTGGTTGTTGCCGCCGTTCTGGGTTATCTCTGGCATGACGGCGTGCGCTCTGGCGAAATGGATCCTCGTCGGAAGGAAGAAAGACGGCGGCACCGTGCTGATATGGAGCAAATCGGTGTTGATGGACACAGTGTGGCAAGCATTCAAGACCTTAGCCGGTGAGTATTTCGTGGAAACGATGGGAGGATCGGTGTTCTTCGTGGTGTGGATGAAGATGATGGGGTCGAAGGTTGATGTCAACGGAGGGGCGTACGTGGACAGTATGGGGGCGGTGCTGAATCCGGAGATGGTGGAGATTGAGAGAGGCGGCTGCGTGGGAAGGGAGGCGCTGTTGTTCGGGCACATATACGAAGGCGAGGGAGGGAAGGTGAAGTTGGGAAGATTAGGATCGGTAGGGGCGGGTTTGTGGGAAGCAGGGCGGTGGCGATGCCAGGAGTGGTGGTGGAGGACGGCGGCAGTCTTAGCGCGCTCTCACTTGCTATGAAGGAAGAAATTGTTAGATATAAGTCTCACAACTGATTTGACTTTCTCCTCTTTCATTTAATGGTTGGTTAGGTTTTTCGAGAGAGAAAGTTGGGCTGATTGTATTACTAAATAAAATTTTCAGTAATAAATAATTATAAATTTTATATTTATAACAGGGGAAATATTACATATGCACGTGCGTATGTGCATTTGTGAAGAGGCGTGTTTGGGTTGACTTGGCATAGAAACTACGAAAAGATATGATATTTGGTTGTAATTAATTTTAAGAAAAAAAAGTTAATTGTAATTAAGTATTCTCTATCCGATTTAAAAGTGAATGAATAAATGAAATGAATCGAATATATATATATATGATATAAATCAGGTAAAACGCTTAAATGTTGCTGAAACATAGAAACTGATCTCGTCCGTTAATTTTCACAAGATATGTGGTCCAAATTTAGTTGAATTATTTACAAACAGTGCAACACGTTACTTTTATGCATTTTTTGTTACTTTTATGCACTTTTGTATCACTCTATTTTTTTGCATAAAAAGTGGCACAAAAATGCATAAAAATGACACAAAATGAAAAAAGTGACACATAAATGCATAAAAGTGATGCATTGCACGGTTTTCACGTTAACATCGCGTTCTACCATAGCTAGGGGTGTAAAAAGAGAACCGAAAAATCGGAACACTGAGCCGAACCGCTTGATCCGAAACCGAAAAAACCGATAACCGAAAAAACCGAAACCGAAGAAATCGATTTATTTCGGTTCGGTTTCGATTTTTAATTTTAAGAAACCGCGGGTAACCGAACCGAACCGAACCGAATATATTAGTATAATTCAATAATTTATATTATATTGTATATATGTATGTAAAAAACTAATA
>JAOWBJ010026752.1:0-10790 GCA_028566335.1 Monarda citriodora
TTTTGCTGGAGCGGTTTCGTGAAAAGGCACTTGGTGGTACAAGTCATCATACTTGTATCTGTCCATTTCGCACATAAAGATCCGGCTTTAGTGCCTTTTTCACCTTTATATTTTTGGCCAGATCCCCTTTTGTTGTTGTATCTGCATACCTCTTAGACGGGCATTTTTGTAAAGTAGAACAACTGCTGGGCCACTCCCTTTGCTGTGTCGCTCTCTTTTTGCTGAGCTCTTGTAATCAGCAAGTGCTCACTGTAGTGACATCCATTGCTTTCGACTTTGGATCATGTTTTCACTTGAAATTTTACGAGTAATGAGAGCGCTCAAGTTATGGAATCCGCTTTCATTTTGTTGAGCGACTTGATCGCTTCAATTGTACTTATTCAATTCTTTTTGCAACATACCTTAATGAATTCGTTGAGAAATAGACATTAAGGAAAACCTCTTTAAAAAGGACTACCTTTTTGGTTAACAAGCGATTACAAAAACCGCTCGATCAGGCGAAAGCCTACGCGCGACCTCTTTCAGAAAATAACCCAAGTCTTTCAAAACGATCCTTTTTTAGAGGAACAGTCCTTAAGTGAGTTTCAAAGCTAAAATGTCAAGCGGCTAACCCTACCCGCTCCATTAGTTTCCATGTGACACGTGGTGACCCTTCGGGCCCAGTTTCCCATAATTCGGGTCCGGGTCGTTACACTTAACTGCCGTACCACTTTGATCATTTCGTTTATCACTTCAGGGCCTAACACCTTCCTCTCTCATACTTCATCCCAATAGAGTGGCGATCTACACTTCTTCCCGCAGAGAGCTTTGTATGGCGCCATGCCAAGGGTGGCTTGATAACTATTGTTGTAGGCAAACTCTACCAACGGTAGCATTGGCTCCCAATGACCACTCTGGTCAGTCACTACGGACCTCAACATATCCTCTAAAGTCTGGATGGTTCTCTTGGATTGTCCGTCGATCTGGGGATGATAGGCATAACTAAAGTTCAGCTTGGATCCCATCTCTCTGTGCAAATTTCTCCAAAACTGCGAGGTGAACTTGGAATCCCTATCCGAAGTGATCGACTTTGGCACTCCATGTAAACGTACAATCTCGCGCACATACAACCGAGCAAGCTTCCCCGAAGTAAAAGTCATAGAGACTGGGAGAAAGTGAGCACTCATCGTTAAGCGATCTACTATAACTCATATTGTCATACTTCCTCTTCTCGACCTAGGTAGTCCGACCACAATATTCATGTCAATGTGGTCCCATTTCCACTAAGGGATCTCGAGTGGCTGCAGCTTCCTGTAAGGTCATTGGTGCATGGCCTTCACTTGTTGGCACTTCCTCATGTACAAGGCTACATCCTTCTTCATTCCTTCCCACCAAAAATTCCCCTTCAAATCTTGGTACATCTTAGTATTACCGGGGTGGTCGGTGTACTGGGTGTCGTGTGCTTCACTCAGAATTTCGCTTCTCAATTCCTCACTTTGGATATGCACAACATTCTGTTTACTGAAATGGCATTATCAGCCTCTTCTCGGTACACTCCGGGCTCTCCCATCCTTATTTTCAATCGAACTCGTTCAAGGACCTCGTCTTTTCTTTGCGCTTCAACGATTCTATTTCTCAGATCGGGTGTTACTATTAACGTGGCGATCACTCCGCTAATTGTCTTGGGCGGGGACATCACTTCCAACTTCATTCTACCAATCTGAGAGGAAACATGCGAGCTGAGGCAAAACCTTGCAACTCAGGGCATCGGCTACAACGTTGGCCTTCCCGGGATGATAGTTGATTCCGCAATCATAATCCTTCACTAGCTCGAGCCATCTTCTCTGCCTCATGTTCAGATCTCATTGCTTGAAGAAATACTTAAGGATCTTACGGTCGGTATAGATCTCACACCGAACTCCATACTAGTAATGCCTCCAAATCTTCAAGGCATGCACTACGGCATCTAACTCCAAATCATGGGTTGGATAATTTAGCTCGTGCGGCCTAAGTTGACGAGATGCATAAGCTATGACTCATTCTCCTTGCATCAACACACACCCAAGCCCGCTCTTTGAGGCATCGGTGTACACTACGTATTCCTTGTCCTACTTGGGGACTGCGAGAATAGGCGTGGTTGTTAGCTTCTCCTTAAGCCTTTGAAAACTTTTGTCGCACTCCGGTAACCATTCAAACTTCACTCCCTTGTGCAGCAATTGGGTCAAGGGCTTCGCTATTTAGGAGAAACCTTCAATAAACCTCCGGTAATACCCCGCCAATCTTAAGAAGCTTCGGATCTCATTCGAAGTCGTTGGGATCTTCCAGTTCTGTATTGCATCCACCTTGGTGGGATCAACTTGAATTCCTCTCGAAGACACGACATGACGAAGGAAAACGACTTTGTTCAGCCAAAACTTGCACTTGTTGAATTTAGCGTACAACTTCTCCGCTCTCAAAGTTCCTAGCACGGCTCTTAAGTGCTCCTCATGCTGCTGGCGACTCTTGAAATATATGAGCACATCATCAATGAACACCAAAATGAACTTGTCGAGGTAAGGGTGGAACACTCGAATCATCAATTCCATGAACATTGCTAAAGCATTGGTAAGACCGAAGGGTACAACCACACAATTATAGTGGCCATAACGAGTTCGGAACGCGGTTTTAGGTATATCCTCGACTCGTACTTTCAGTTGGTGGTATCCAGTTCGTAGGTCGATCTTCGAGAACACACTCGCTCCTCTGAGCTGATCAAACAGGTCATCAATCCAGGGCAACGGGTACTTGTTCTTGAGAGTGAGCTTGTTTAGTTTACGGTAGTCAATGCACATTCACATTCAACCATCTTCCTTCTATACGAACAAGACTGGGGCTCCCCATGGTAAAATACTAGGTCAGATAAAATCTAAGTTCAATACCTCTTGCAACTGCACCTTGAGTTCTTCCAACTCCTTTGGTGCCATTCGGTAGGGTGCTTTGGACATGGGGGCCGATCGGGGCTCCATATCAATGGTAAACTTCACCTCCCTGTCCAGAGGCAATCGGGGCAGCATCTCAGGGAAAACGTCTTGAAACTCACGCACGACCTCCACTTCTTCCATCTTGTTTCGATCTCATCCCTTCTCTTCGTCGCTCAGGTAAACGAGGTAGGCTAGGTTCCCTCTTTGTATCAGGTTCCACGCTTGGATTGCCTAGATGATCGACTTGCGACCTCCCTTCGAGATTCCGTAGAAGGTGGTCCCCTACTGGCCGTGAAACCGAAATGAAATTTGTCGCTCTTTGCACTATATAGTGGCAAAGTTCTCCGCTAACCAATCCATTCCCAAGAGCACATCTATATCCCCTATAGGCATAACACTGAGAGTTCGCGCTACGAGCTTAAGATAGCCTATTATCAGTTCAAGGTTAAGGCACTGGCGGCTTAAGACAAGTCTCCCTCCTACTGGTGATACGACATTCAGTGAAGCTCTTAAAGGTTCAGTTGGCAACTCCATGTTATCTACACAGGCATCGACTATAAAGGAATGCGAGGCTCCAATATAAAAAAAATTAGTACATGCACATCATTTAGAGTTCCCATACCTGCTAGGTTGCCTTGATCCTTGGCGGACTGCTACTTTGCCGCACTCATTCTAGCATCGGCCTGCTGCCTCTGAAATTGGCGGAACTGCAGGTTCTCGGGAAAGAGAGGGATTGAAGGACCGGGTTGGGATTGCAAAGCACGAAGTTGTTGCTGGGTTCATGAGGGTTGAGCTGGCCTTGGGTTCGAGTTCAGTTGGGGTTAGCTAGCTGGACAGTGGCTAGCATAGTGCTGTTGAAAATAAGAGGGTATATAATACTACTTTGTTGGGATATAAGGATATTTGAATGGAGAGCCTAACAATTAAAATAGAGGAGATTTTTGGTAGTCTAGTGTGCAAAGTGGGGAGTGGATATGAAAGAAAAACAATTCTTTTTCAATGCAGGTGGCGTGTAGCCTTGAGGAGGTAGTTAAATTGGAAGTGGTAATCAACTTTCTTTCTGCTTTCTTACTTCCATACATGCAAGGCCTATGGCCTATTTATAGTTGAAATAAGTCGGTGCAATTGCCGACATTACAGATACTAGAGAGTTCTAGTACTACTATTTAACTATTTCCTTAGTCACATTTAGTAGGCTTCTAGAATACGTTTTCTATGCTAAAGTCGGTGCATATATTTTAATTTTTATCTACCTAATCATTACAATATTTTATGTATCAAACTATGCTTCTAGAGAAGTCGGTGGAGATTTCTCAACAAGTGCCCGGGCCTCCCACAAGCATAACAGTGGTTGCTGCCCACTTGGCATCCTCCTTCGTGAAAGCGCTTGCACCTCGGGCAAGGGTTATGAGCTCGGGAGTTCTGGCTAGGTGGCGGCTGGTTGTTTGGCCTTTGAAAAGGTGAACGTTGCTGGTTCTGCAATGGTTTCTTCCGGTAGTTTCTTCTGCTGTCTACCCACTTCCGTTTCTCTCCTTGAACGGGTGCATGGGCTGGAGAGAGTACGGCCTGCTCGCTCGGCATAGCGGCCTCAACATCAAGAGCTCGTCTTAGGGACTCAGTGTAGCAAAGTCCTCCGTGGCTGGCTAGTGTCATCCTGATCTCTGATCTCAGTCTGGCACAAAACTTCTCGGCCATCTTTTCGTCAGTGACTACTTGATGCAGCGCATATCTGGACAGCTCGTAGAACTTGCGATCGTATTCCGTGACTGACGTCTCCCCTTGTTTCAGGTTGTAAAACTCTGCCTCCTTTTGTTTCCGGTAGCTCTTCAGTATGTACTTATGAAACACGCCTTCTTTAATATGCTCCCATATGAAGTTCGCCAGCTATTCGGGAGTCATTATCTTCCTCCGGGCTTCACACCATAAGTTGGCGGACCCAGTCATCTGAAAGGCTACTCACGCTAGGCGTTCCTGATCATTACACCTCAAGAAGTTGAAGATCCTCTCGAGGGCTCGTATCCACAGCTCGGCGCTGGCGGGATCTCCCATTCCATCGAAAATTAGAGGGTTCTGGCGTAAGAGAATTTCCTCAATTCTCTGATCTGGATGAGGTGGTGGATTAGCTCCCCGATCCCCCTCATCTCGAGCCACTCACTCCTCTCTGGAATCTCTCCCCTCTGCATTCTACGTTGTCGCGCGTCATCCTATAAATTCAATACTTCGTAAACCGCTTGCGAGGTAAACAGCAAGTGCATGAGGAACTTGGTCACTCCAAACAGTTCATCGCATGCTTATACGGAAAGTGGTAAAGACATCATGCTCGACTAACATGCTCATGGGACTATCATGCTTCCAAAGACATGGCACTACCATGCCTTCAAACTAGTTCGCTTCGCTATGTTCCATGGGCCATAGCAACCTCAAATCTACCAGTTCGCTCTAAAGCAAATCAATCCTATCAGTTCGGCTATGTTCTCAAGAAAATTCCTAAGTTCAAGCATTCATCATGCAAACATCCATAATCCATGTATTCAAGCAAACAAGCACTATGGCTTAGGCATGCAAAGTCCGCATACCTCAAGTTAACACTCAAGCAGTTAAGCATGTCAACACATAACAACAACTCTTAACCACCAATCATTAACACATCCAACGTTCATCTAACTAATCGATCCATCACTTAAACACACCAGTCAAGCATCACGAAAACGCACCTCATCTTGGTTGAGCAGGTCAGATCAAGGTGACGGGCCTTTGCTCGATGAACTTTAACAGTCTAGGAAACAATTCTAGACTCAAAAATGAAGAAGACACTTGGGTTTTCAGAGCGAACTAAGAGCTCCGATACCACTGCTGTAACGACTCCAAACTCGCTAAGGTCAGCCTAGCTCAAGAGGGCACTACAATAAGAAAGGAAAATGGGGCAGGGGCGGTGATTAGCTTAGTGGGTGAGGTGAAATGGTTAAAGAGAGATGACATTTTAGACTTTTTAATAGAGTTCATGCTTTTAATGAGTTCTACGAAATTAGACTAGTGATAACATAACTCAAGGAAATCAGAGTGCATAAATAACAAATGAATTGTTTAGACCATTGTTTACAAGCAGCGAATTAAATAAAAAGTAACAAATGTTTTACAACTGGTGTTCCGGGGTGAGAAGAAACAACAAAAGTAACCGAACTGAAACAAGACAGACTCCAGGTACATGTATGAGGACATGCACCACCAAGTTCTCCTTCAGCACCGAGCAAAAGCCACTTCGTCACCGATCTCAACCACAATCAACCCTACTCAACCTGCACATAGGAAAAACGTGCACAAGGCTGAGTACTTTGAAGCAATCAGTGGACACATGCCCAAACGTTTAATACCATGACATATACAAATGAACACATGGGTTTTAGAAAGAACCTAAGTCATCAAAACACTTTCATAAACTGACCGCACAACTTTTTTACCTTTGGTACTCCACCATATTCGCCCTTAATAACAAGTCTAGGGAGGTTGGCCGACCTCAACCTAGAACATCGATCGCACACCTTGCGGTGGTACGAACCTAAAAGTTCACAAACCTGAGCAACACATGCTCATGCCCGATCGTTTCTCATCATCATGGCCAAAGCCGACAGATAGGCATCATACAAAACAAACTCATTTTGTGGCATGGTAAACTTTAAAGAATAATAGCTTATAAAAACAGTTCGCTTTGGTTGCAGGCAGGGGTTATAAAAACAGTACGCAAGGGTTTTTAGTTTGAAGGCCCACCTCAAACACTTAAGCACTTCGGCTAGCAGTTGCCGAACTGGTTCACACCCTTTCCTTCGAACACCCTTAAGAAAACAGAAAGTACAACCGCATAAGACTCACATAAATAGATACCGAACTTACTCGGATCCTAGTCTAACACTCGGCAGGGCTCAGGATTTGGGGTGAACTGAGTCGAACTTATCTGTGTTCCTCTTTCGAGAAAAGCTCTATTAGAATAAGACTTCGAAGCCCGAACCATAATAAAGAGCCGAACTAAACTGTGTCTAAGGCGAACTGACTGCTCACTCAATGAAGTCATCAATACTAACTATGGCTTTCATTCACTTCACTCGCACTCACCGAACTGTTGCTCGCAGAGCAGTTCGCTAGCGACTTGCCACACTTGGGCGATTCTACTGAATCAATACAGACCGAGGTGACTACGTTTAAAGTGACTTGGGTAACTTAATCTTAGACAATCTTCTAGAAATGCTAATAACGTGAGAACAATGACCCTAGTAACGTGGAAATAGTTAGAAGAAGTATTCGATGAGGCTCTTACTAAGCTTCTTACTACTTTCCGTGCTCGGTACTACATTGAAGGAAAAAATTATAAATACCTTATTCTAAAACTTAGTAAACCATTACATGGACTTGAGATGCTACAGTTCTAGGGATTATCTCAATGATGTTGATTTAGCTGAAATAGCTTAAGACTTAGGGTTTTCCTCACGTATAAAGAACATGCATCTCTCAGCTTCTTTATAAAATAGTGTGAGAGATTACCTTAGAACACGACGTTGGAAGATCTAGCTCCTAGTCTTCTTCCTCAAGACTCTCCTCTCCCTTTCTTCCCGGCCTCTGCTCTCGTACTCTCTCTGGTTCAGTTAATATGGTGTAAATCGAAAATGGCAGCAAAGATAGTATATTATGAGGGTGAGAGTATTTATAGGGGGTCAATGACTCTTGTGCTTCTACTTTTCAGATCTAATGATTGCAATCCTACTAAAATACGCATTTCTATTGGAGGGGTTGGGTTCAAAGAAAAGGAACGCATGTGATTGGACGGTTGAGCGGTGGCCCGTTGTAGGTGGATCAGAACAAGGAATCTTATTGGTCAGACATAGATTATTCTATTCTATTATTAGTGAGTGGCATGCACGCATGCCGATTGGGCAGATTCACTTCGGCACTCTCACACTTAGGTAATTTGCTTAACACTAACTCTCCTGTCTAAGGATTGACAATTCGGTCCATCAGGACTTTGCCGAGATCCCAGGGCGGACTCTTACCACTTACGGCAACCTTAAACGGTACTAACTTCACACACTCAGCAAATAATTCGGGTCTCACACACTCGAAAGCGAAGTTAGCTTGGAGATAATATCCGAACCGAAACCTAGAGGGACAAGCCGAGCTTATTACCCTTAAATCGCATAACTTTCAAGTAACAAGCGAAGTCACTTCGAAGCACTTAAACAACACAAATGCAACCATCAAAACATGAGCAACCACAAGATAAATAACCTTAACACGTTACGATCATCAAAGAGGTGGGAACATTCCCAACAGTTACATATAAAAATCCACTCAAAACCACACAAACTGAACATAGCCAAGCTTAATAACCTTATTTTATTGCTACTTTAACAAAAGAGTTCGACTTCAAACAAAATCTATTACAAAGCAGGTTTTAAGAACTTGGGCTTTTATACGAACCTAATATTGCACTAACCTGAGCAACACATGCTCAGGCCCGATCGTTTCTCATCATCATGGCCAAAGCTGACTGATAGGCATCATACAAAACAAATCAATTTTATGGCAAGGTAACTTTAAAAGAGAACATAACATCTTATAAAATAGTTCGCCTCGGTGGCATAACCACACAAGGGTCTTAGTTCGAAAGCCCACCTCATTACTCAAGTACTACGGCTAGCAGTTGCCGAACTGGTTCACACCTCTTCCTTCGAATACCCTTAAGAAACAGCAAGTATACAACACATAAGATTCAAATAGTTCAAAGACTAAAATCACTCGAGTCTTAGTCTAACACTCTGCTGGGCTCGGGGTTGGTGGTTCGAACTCGTCTAAGTGCCTCCTTCGAGAAAAGCTCTAACAGAATAAGACTTCTAAATCCAAACGAAAATAAAGTACCAAACTGAATTGTGTCTAAGGCGAACTGACTCCTCTTTTAATGACGTCATCATCACTAACTAAGTGTTACTTCGATACGACCAATAGTATGCGGAAGCAAGGAACGAAACGCACGCCAACTATAATGGAAGATTCAATCCAAACAAATACGGTAAGAACACAAAAAACTCTATTAAACTGTCGAACTGAAACTATAGCAAAACAATTCCGATTAAACTTAAATTTTAGCACAAGATATCTTTTGCAGTCACTAAGAATATATCGAAAATTCAAAGAAAACTCACGAAGGAAACAAGATTTGGCACGTGATGAATTTCGGGTTTTCTCAGGCTTATGGATTAGAAATTTATGGCTGATTCAAGGATGGATGATGGATGAATGTTTATGGATAACGTTATGAACGTGGATGTGTGTGGTGGATGTGCAGATTATTGTATGGAAAGAAAACGAAGAATAGATTGTGAAGCTTACCCGAAATGAACACCGGATTAACTTGAATCCGAAACGCAAATATGGATCAATTTTCGTGGCTCGACTAACCCGGATACTACAGGATATCATGAACGAGACGAATGAATTCATGCTTGAAGTTTCCAACAAAAAACTCTACCAAGAACACGAATTTTATGAATGAGACAAGTGAAATAGCCTTAGCCTTTAATTTAAACAAGTTTGTCTTACATTATGTATGAAAATTACTTAAACAGAGGCTAACTAGGGTTCCGAAATTACAAGTCCATGGGCTTGGGCTTGGTAATTCGGACTAGACTTGAAATAATAAAATATGGTCCAAAACTTAACATAATAATAAAACAGAAATAAAAGCCCAAAGTCTGAAATAATAGTTATAGGCTGATACTTCAATTTTCAAAGTCTTCATCTTTTCAAGTGTATTTGTCCAAGGTGGAATCATCATCTTCAATAGTTAATAAATTAACTATCTTCGAACTGCTTGACAACGCGTTCTCTTCAACCTCGAACTTTTTTCGAATCACCACTTGTAAATAAGCTTGAAGCTTCTTGGCTCTCGATCTTGTGACTGATCCCTTCAACTGCAACTCCGGGTTCAAGTCCTTAGTGCTCATCCTCGTCTCATTAGTTTGTTACACAATTTTTTTTAATAAACAAGAAATCAAATTTTCTATTGTAGCTAATATATAAAAATACGCCAACACATGAATCAAAGATCGGAAAAGCTTTTGTTAATAAATCAAAATACATAATTTCAAATCTAAAACTTATTCAAGTTAACATCTATTTTAAGGACCTCTTCCTAATTTCTATTTCATAATCAACAACTTATATGATAAAAAGTACGATGGATGAAAGCAAAGCATAAGCTATACTTTTTCTTGAGAATGTCGATGACAAATTGCCTTCTCAAGTTTATTGGAGCGTGATAATATATGTAACACTTGGGTTCTTCCTCTATGAGAATCATAGCCACTTGCAAAAAGACAATTTAACTTATTTACTTCTTCTAGCACATTGTTCGCCTTATCATCCAACTTTTATTTTTTTTTCTTTTACTTTCGACCAAGCACTAGCCATAGTTCCCAAAGCACATGCAGATCAATCAATCCAAAAATCCAATGCATCAATTGTCATTGGAAGAGAAAATCTATCAAGCTACCAAACACCACCCCAAAGATGAATCAACAAAAATCTAACGCCCAATCAATTCCTCCATTTCAGAGCCCTTTCCGTGAAGGAATTTTGCACCGAAAAGTTCAAAATAATACAAACAGGTGAATGAATGCTATGCCTCTCACAACCCTAGCAATTTGTATCGGTCATAAAAAATAAAACATAAAAATGAAGTGGAATTGGGTGTTTATACCCATAGAAGTTAACAAAACGTAAATAATACCCACCAACTTAAAAAACTTAAGAAATAGCCAATTTTTGCATTTTCGGACCCTTTTGCCCTTAATGAATGCGCCTTTC
>JAOWBJ010026971.1:0-10785 GCA_028566335.1 Monarda citriodora
GATTCACATTCCAACACAAACACAATTTATATATAATTATTCTCAACGCGTGGGCAACACGCTAGTATTGTTTAACTATTATCTCTATATCCCATTTCATTGTACCACGTTACTTTTTGACTTTTAGACAAGTATTTGCACCGAAATCTGATTTTATTAATTAATTTTACAATATTGTTTCCAAAGAAAAATATTTCAAAACGATTTGTAAAATCCATATTAGGTTTCGGTAGAAATATGTGTCCGAAAGTTAAAAAGCAATGTGGCACAATGTGATAGAACGGAGGTAGTAATATGACATCTAATATTCATTAATAGAATACTAACACGTAACAAATCCTAAATTTAGATTTAACTTAGGATATATATTTTCCTTATATAAATATTAAATCCTAAATTATGAATTAGGCAATGTATGATCTATTCACTAATACAATATAAGACGCGATATTATTAGTAATCCTTATTGCTTGCCTTTTTTTCTCACAAAATAAGAAAAGGAAGTTGTATAGTTCCTTAAAATCCGAGGAGAGTAAGTAAATCCTAGCAGTTAGAGAAATGAATTTAAAATCTGAAAACGCTTACCTCATCAGCAGCATGCAGTTATTTCCATGCAATCCATAATTTCAAAATTCAGTCCGTTTTTTTCCCCTATTCTCCTGCAATTCGTTCCCAATCAATTTACCCCCAAACTCCCTAACTCTCACTTCCTCCTCTTCTCCATTTCCATTCCCTCAAAAAAAGAAGTACAAAAAAAAAAAAAAATAGAAAAATGGTGCGGGTGAGCAATTGGCTGATCGTGGGCCTCAACGTATTGACTCTGGCGGTGGCGCTGACCGCCGTGGGCTTCTCCCTCTGGTTCCACGTCAGGGACGGATCCCGGTGCCAGAGGGTCCTGAAGGCGCCGCTGATGGCCGTCGGTGTTGCCTTGCTGGTCGTGGCGGCTGTTGGGCTCGCCGGCGCGTTGAGCGGCGCTTCGGTGATGATGTGGCTCTACCTCTCCATGCTGCTGGCGCTGATCGTAGGGTTAGTGGTCTTCACCATCTTCACAGTTATGGTGACCAACAAAGGCCTAGGGCAGGCCATCTCCGCCGCCGGCCAGGGCGTCGGCGACCACCGCCTCGGGAACTACTCCAAATGGCTGCAGAAGTACGTCGTCGGCGCCAAGAATTGGGAGAAGATCAAGAGCTGCATGCAGGCCGCCGAGTTCTGCAAATTGGTCGTCGATTTGAAGAACGACGACGTTTACAAGCAGATTAATCCTATCATGGTCAGTTTTTCCTTTTCTTTTTCCAATGTTTTTTGTTCGTGAATTTTGCAAGGGAAGTTTCCACCATTTTCGTAACTGTTTTTTGTAATGCTTTTCGGTTTTAAGTCTACATTAAAGCAATTAAGTCGCTATATTATACTACCTCAATCCCTTCGTATTAGTCCCACTTTTTTATATCAATCTATGCATGTTTTTTCACCGAAACCTAATACGCATTTTAAAATATAATTTTGAAACATTCTTTCGGGATATTACGACGCTCATAATGAATAATCAATTCTTATTACAATTTGATAATCAAAATCTGTCTGCTCAGCCGCCGAATCAGAAAATTTTGATAACATAACTGAGTTTTATTTTCGAAATTTGAGAACAAAATTATATATAATATAATTTAATAATATGGTAAAAAAAATCTTGGGTGGAATGGGCTAATCCTCCGACGGAGCACGTGTGGCTCCGCCTCTGTGTGCTGGTGCATGAAACTATTACTTTTCTTCTACAGTTAATTTAATATATATAAAACTCGTGCAGTCGGGTTGCTGTAAACCGCCGGTTTACTGCGGGTTCGAAAGGAAGAACGGGAGCTACTGGGCGGCGCCGAAGAAGGGTCCGGCGGCGTCCGACCCGGATTGCAAGGCGTGGAGCAACCGACCCGAGAAGATGTGCTTCGACTGCGATTCGTGCAAGAAGGCGGTGTTGGGGAACATCCGGAGAGAGTGGAAGGTGCTGGCCCTCATCAACATCTGCATCGTCATCGTCGTCGTCGCCGTCTACTCCGTCGGCTGCTGTGCCCTCAGGAACAACCGCTTTTACCACCACGGCAACAATTACGATAAGCCGAACCCTTAATCTCTACATGTGCTGTGCTCTCTCTCTACTTGATTTCTTGGATTCTTAGCTGCTTTTGTTTTAGTGGACGCTGGTTGATTAGTATTAGTAAGTTTGGATGGGATTAGGTGATGATTTTGATAACTTATGTAATATTGTTGTGTGCTTGAAATCTATTTTAGATGTTTTTCTTAGTAATTTATGATTGGTGTGAATAAGAAGAAGTCTCTGAGAGATGTTGCGGCAGACTCTTCCGATATATAGCATATTAAGAGCCGATCGGATCATCTATTGCATTTTTATATACATCGCACCATCGGATTCTCAGTATTAAAAAATACTGATTTTGGAAATATTTTTAATACGTGGCTAGAATCCGAAAGTGCATTAGGAGATGCTATACTCAAGTCAAACGCAATAAAGGATTCAATCCGAAATAGTATGAAGTAATTGCTTGTAATATCTGAGAGAACGAGGAACTAAAACATGCATTGAAAGAGTGTTTATAAGTAGCTTATAAATTATTATTATTGTTATAAAAACAGCTTATAAACTACTTATAAACTTAGCAAAGAGAGAATGTAATTATAAATGCAGTGCAAATATTCAAGAAAGATTGTTTAGTGCAGTGGTTTGTTATTTCTGCCTCATAGTAGTATCATATTTAATTGATTATGGGCCGTACTCGAGGCCCAAATTACAGCATAATGAATTTCAAATTCAAAAAATGGGCCCAATCCAGAATCTTATGAATAAAAACCTGTAACCGGAGTCAATGCTCTCAATAGCCGGCCCAATTTTATGGCCCACTAGAATCGGGCCGCCCCCCCAAAGTTTTGTTGCGATTAACAAAAAAAGAATGAACGGCGACCACAGGCACCGGCCGCCACAGCCGAACAATTTCCAAGCAGACTTAGGGTTTTGGAGTGTAATTTTGACTTAGGTGGCTAGTAAATTTACAGCAGGTTAATTATTTTATTGGTAAACTTTGGTTAAAAATAAAGTAAAGTACGATAATCGAGATAAACCAAGTGAGATAAAGTCGTGAAGAACGGTCTTGTGCTCTGCACCCAAGTTGGTTATGTTTGTTGCATTCCATTGCAGCATTTGTTTTCTTCTCTTAAATCATGTGATGGGATTCACATATTTTTGATCCATCACCTCATTTTGTAGAGATTCAATGCTTCATTTTTATATGAATATGTAGGATTTTTTTATTATTCTTGTTCTTGGTATTGCCCACCTATCACATGATGGGAAATTTGAGCCTTTGTGTTATTCTTGTTCTTGGTAGTATATATGTTTGAGCCTTTTATATGTATAATGATGAAAAGAATTGAGTATTACCGCTCCATCCGTTTATTCTCATTTGGCCTATTTATTTTATTGATTTTTCGACAACGGTCAAAAGACCGCTGTTGAATATGAGTTGATTTTTTTTTCTATGAGATACTACGAGTGTAGTATCTCATAGAAGGAAAAAAAATTCAAAACGATATTGTAAAACTCATATTCGAAGTTAATAAAGCAAACAGGTCAAATAAGAGTGAACGGAGGGAGTACCTTGCATTAGTCTCATTTGCTTTTGGCACGCAAAATAAGGAAAGTAATGATATGTAGTTGAAATTAATTGTGAAGATATAGAATTAATTGTAATCAAATATTTTTGCCATATTCGGAAATGAGACTAATAAATGAGACATACCAAAATGGCAAATGGAACTAATTAGATGGGATGAAGCCTGTCCCGGGCACTTAGCCTAGTGGACACCAAAAGTTGGCAGTGGAGTTTTATGCTCCCAGTGGTGAGGATTCGATTCCCATGGGTGTAGTTTAGTTAGGATTAGATTACAATATAGACTTTGTTGTTAAAAAAAAGGATGGTGTGAAGCCTAATTAGTCTCATTTGTCATTTTAGTCTGTCCCATTTATTAATTATTAATCTTATTTCCGAATATGATAAAAAGTATTTGGTTACAATTAACTCACTCTCATTAAAATTAATTACAATCACGTATCCTCAATTTTCTTGGTCATGTATCAAAAGTAAATATGATTAATCTCGTAGGATAGAGGTAGTAACTACTACCTTCATCTCAAGATATTAATCTCATTTGGGATTTGCAAATAAATTAAGGAAAGTAATATGTATGATTGTAATTAATTTTGGAAAGAGATAATTAATTGTAGTCATGTATTTTTTGTCATATTTTCAAAAATAAAACTAATATTCGAGACGGACTAAAATAATAAATGAGACTAATTTAACGAGATATGATTATTATTATGCATACATTTCTGGTGCTATACTTATATAATTTAATCCAATTATTTCTCGAAAGTGGTGGATTTTAATTGTTAGAGGATAGGTTCAAATTAAGTTAGGGGAGGAAGAGATTCGAGTCTCATTTAAGTTATAGGAACACCTTCCACGAGGTATGTTGTATAGATCTCGAGGTATGTTGTATAGATCTCGAGGTACGTCGTCTCTATCTTGAAATCAATTATTATATATTTCTTCCTTTTCAAAATTTATGAGACGTTTTGTTTGGCTTTATTCGGTATGCATTTCCAAGCTCATCGTTTATGTGTTTTAAAATAAATTTTTGAATTCTTTTTTTACGGGATATTACGTTTTTTTAGTATCTCGTAAAAGAATAAAATATTTAATTTTTTTTAATTAAAATACATCAACAAAAAACATGAAAATGCGTGACAAAAACTGTGAATAGTAAACGTCTCAAAATTTTTTGGAAGGATAAAGTAATTATTATGCTTACACTCTGGTGCTGTACTTATAATTTAATCCAATTATTTCTTCTTATATGAACGTGTCACATATCCCATATAAGAGTAATGAGACTCTCATGCACGCATGGAAAAAAAGACAATTTTATAACCTCAACTTTCCTCTAAAATTAAATTTGCATGTGCATGCCGTTTTAAAATATGATGAGTCAATAGTCGTAAAATGTAGTTGCTTATTTCCCACCAATTAATTAATACACTAGTTTTGTGATTTTGTATAAGTTTAATTTACACGATGATGATATGAATCAACAAGATTTTGCTATAAATAGGACCAAATGAGACAGCTCTATCCATCAATCAATACATAGCCATGGCTAACTACTTTCTCCAAACCCTAATTCCCCTGGCCTTGCTCCTTGCCTCTTCCCACACGCTGGTGCGATCGCAAGACGAATCGACCTCCTTCACCTACGACTTCTACGGCGACCAGCCTACCTCCCTAACCTACCAAGGCGACGCCCACTTCTCCTCCGACACCACTTTCCTCCGCCTCACCAGAACCAACGCTGATGGTGTTCCACAGGGCTACAGCATTGGCCGGGTCGTGCACTCCGCCCCCGTCCTGTTCCAGGCACTGGGGGCGCAGGCCGACTTCGAGACTACCTTGAAATTCATCATCAACGGGGCCAACCCGGGCGACGGCCTCACATTCTTCATCGCGCCCGTCGGCTACACCATTCCTCCCGGTTCGACCGGGGGCAGCTTTGGGATCTTCGACCCTTCAAACGAAAACTCCCCCGTCTTCGCCGTCGAGTTCGACACCGTCACTAATCGGTGGGACCCTGCAGGGTACCGCCACGTCGGGATCGACGTCGGATCCCTGGTCTCCGTGAACACTACCCGAGTAGACGACGCGATAATCGGGCAGGAGGTGACTGCCCGCATAAGCTACGTGGGGGCCACCAAACTGATAAGCGTTCGTGTCGCCGCCGGCTCGCAAGTTTTCGAGCTTAGCTCCGTGCACGACTTGGGGACCCTTCTGCCCGAGCAGGTTCAAGTCGGGATCTCCGCCGCAACCGGAGCTCTCGTCGCCAATCACGACGTCGTTTCCTGGTACTTTACTTCCACCCTCGTCCACATTGGTGCCGCCGCACAGAGTGAAGGCTCCGCCCACATTCGACAGATTGTCTGAATCTTCCATGTTTTCTTTCTCATAAGGCCACCCCGTTAATTAATGTAGTACGGTCTTCTTCTTCTTTCTTTTTTTTTTCCTTTTTTTTGAATGTGAGTTGAAATAATCGTGGGTGCTTTTTTTCTGCCGTGTTAAGGGGAGGTTTGAATAATCATATCATAATCAAGCATGTTCTTCCTTAACATACCTCTTCTCTATCAACTTACTCTTTCCTTTCCGGCCGATGCGATGCGGCCTGTTTTCTTTTTGATTTTTCTGGCATGCATTTTTACCGAAGCCTTGTAGTTTTACAATATTATTTTTAAATATTTTTCTTTTACAGTGGAAACGAGTGACAAAAAATTAAAAAACAAGCAGGTCGTGTCGCGTCGCATCGAGCGAATAATTGACAAATTGTATTGCACGTCATACATGACGTAATGTGAAAAAGAAAAAACTGTAGTAGCAAAGAGACCGCATCATCATGAAGCCTTGGTAACAGAATGTTCAAACAGTGGTTGTCGGCCATTTTTGGGCAGCAAAATTGCGGGGAGATAGGATGGAATCATAAAAGCCAACACCAAAACTTCAATGTACCCAGCGTCGTGAGGAATACCCAGCAACAGTTCGTCACAAACTGCAAAAAAAAAAAAAAAAGATGGAGATTAGTCGAGAGATAAAATATTTAAAAAAATAGGCAATGAAACTGGCTCAAAGTTGTTCAACCCATTGAAATCAAAATATGTACAGGTGTGCATCTGTCGGTCAACCCGAAACAAACACCCCCATAAGAGTATGTATTTCGGCATAGTGTAATATACGAGTTTGAAATGGAATAAATTGGGGAACCATGAAAGTGTAGTCATTTTGTGATGCTAAAAATAAATATTCGCGTCCTTTTCGAATTCGTGAATTCAAAATCGTGAATTGTTTTTTTAAAAATAAAATATTTGACGAATTTAATTCATGAATTCACTACCATAAAATTGTTTGAAATCAAGAATTCACGAATTGAATTCGTTAATTAGTGATGAAAAAAAAATCACAATTTTTTTTCCATGTGTTCAAGGATTTCGTGAATCGGTAAACCTCAATTCATCAATTAAAGAACAAATGCTAAAAACAAGAAAAAAGTTTATGAGTGCAGCGTGCGTGCATCTTGTAATGCTAACTTAATAGAGACCTCGTGAGAACTCCGATCCTAAGAATAGAGGCGGCATGGGTTTCGGTTCCCTTCGTATCTTCTGTAACGATCGTTCTTTACTAAGGATAGTAAAGACCGGGAACTCGCTACTAAGGGGGGTTAAGAAGCTGGGACAGAAAGGGGAATTTACTGAAATGACTCGATTAACGGAAAATCATTTATTGAAATAGAAATACTTTAATGTCACATGGGTAGTTCAACATGAAACTTTAAGTCTGAGTGTACGCGGCGAAATTTATTACATAACAGACTGAATATGGAATTTATAACACGAGTGAAAGCTTATGTATGAAGACACATGCCACCAAAAGTTTCTTCCATTCATTGACGATAAAGCAAAGCCCGTCGGTCACCTAGACCGCTCAACCTGCACGTAGGAAAATACGTACATGGCTGAGTACAAAAATACTCAGTGAACATATGCCCAAAACATATAAAAATACTGTCAAACCATAGGGTTTTATTTCTAAAGCAACTAGGTTCATCAAAACAGTTTACTAAAACACTCGGCCGAGCTCAGTTCTTTGGTATTCTTCTGTACCTGCCCTTAGTATAACGAATCAGGGAAGTTGGCCATCTTCCACTGAAACCTCGATCGCACGCCTTGCGGAGTAGCGAACATTTTTGTGTACACCAGTCCAAGTTGATCACACTTGGACCCGAATTCGATTCATATAATTTGGCGAAGTCGACAGATAGGCATCATACAAAATAAAAATCATTCATGGCAACACAGTGCTTTCAAAATAAATCATAATTTATTTCACAAAAGCTCTCACATGGGTTCTTAGTTAGAAAGCTCACCTTATTCTTTTGATTTTCTCGTCAATTACGCTTAAGGCGTGCTTCACAGATTTTCTCTCTTCGTGCAACCTTCAATAAGAAAGTCGGAGATAAGACTTTCGGGCGTTTACTCAAGTCTAATAATTTATTTCTACGCGTTTAATCTAAATAATCTCCTTATAATTATTTGATTTTTTTAAAAAAAAATTTGAGGACTCTAAATTCTCGAAGAATATGAATATTAATAATAATAATAAATATGATAAAAAAATTAAAAAAAAATAAACGAGGCTCAAAATGGTTTGGGATTTGAAGATTACGGAATTAATTAAATTTTATAAAATCTTGATCAATCTAGAATAAAACATGTTGGCCTGCTTTAAAAAAAAAAATTCGGCCCAAAAGAGTGGAAAATTTTGGCCCACAAGCTTATATTTTCGGCCTTCTTTCTCCTCTCCGCTCTCACTCACGCCCTTCTCTCCCTCAACCTCCCCCACCTCTGCAACCAACTCCTGCCGCCGGAGATCAGCTGCTGCCGTCTCCGCGAGTCCCAGGGGTTGCTGTCGCCGCGCCGTCGCGAGCTGTGTCGTCCGCCGCCGAGAAGGGTTCCGGGCTGCTGCCGCTGGTGCCGCCGTCGAGCAGGGTTCCGGACCGCCGCCGCTGGACTGCTGGCGCCGCCGTGGCTAGCGCAGTCACCGCCGGGCGTCTGTCGCTGCTGGGTGTCGCCGCTGCTGGGAGTCGCTTCTGCCGCCGCCGGTGGGGAGGTAAGGCGCGTTCTCTCTCTCTCTCCCGATTCTGCTCTCTTCTGTTTCCCCTTGATAGTAGGATTAGGGGTGATATGGTCTGTAATTCTGACTTCGACTTTCGATACCTTACAAGCTACGTCTTTGTTCTCTTGTAGTTCTAGGATTGATTCAAGGAAGCGGGTCTATAGCTCAGTAAATAGTTTTAAACTTATTCATAAGTTGATGTGGTGTTTGACTGCGAGATGCCTCTGTTCTAAGTTTTAGGCTAGAAGATTTCATATGTTAGGAAGAATTTTGCACTCAAAGCATTGGTATAAAAGTTTGTTTCTAAGAATTATTCATGCTTGAACTCTTTGAAAAAAAGTGACTGGAATGCTTAGAAAGTAGGTTAATTGATTGATGCCTTGACAAAGTTGGTGTTGATTGCTAGCTAAGGCCCCCTTAAACTATCCCTTACTCTCTAACTTGTCCTCCTGCTATGTTCTTTACTGATTGTTTATTTCTGAATAAAGTGAAGTGTTTGGGAAAAAAACTGGAATAACATCTGAGGAGTGTTCTTCTCTTATAGAGATTGAATGTCTTCATCTTAGTTCTCATCGAAGACATATTTTCAAAGCTTCTGATTAAGCAGACTAGAAGCTTAGAGAAGAGAGAGAGCTTTGCTACAGTGCTCAAGTTTCAGATTGACTAACTCTCTTTCCTCCTTTTCTTTTTGCAGGATTCAAGTTTGATTAAGAATTAAGAATTACATATATTTAAAATAAGGTGGAAAAATATAAATAGGGCTACCTGTAAATTAAATATCGAAACCCCCCAAAATTCATAAACTTGACGAGCAATAGATGGCCGGGAGGGGGTTTGGCGGCGGCCGCAGAGGCGGCCGTGGCCGTGGGCGAGGCCAACGACCGTGGGCCAGGGAACTGCCTTTCGAACCTTTCCCGGTACCGACAAATGCTCTGCTTTTTTCTTTCCAAATTCTTTTAGCGAAGTTTGATTATCTGGTGCAGTTTAGTTTGGAGGCAAATTGATTGGTTGCTTGATTTGATAGGAAATTGAGGGTTTGGTTCCTGTGAAGTCTTCCAAGGATGAAATAAGGAAGTATTCTCAGTTTGTGAATTGGTCACAGAATCTGCAGAGCTTTTGCGAGACCTCTCCTTATTATTACGAAGATTCAAACCGACGCCATGAGAGTACGTTTTCCGCCCTTTTCCATTCAGTTTTTTTCTTTCTTTGCTTGCAAGTTTGCTACCCGAATCCAGTTGCTGACAGCCATGATCACGATTTGAGATGATAAGGTGCCCAAAGATTCAAAGTTTTTGAGTGTTTTAAGTGCAAAAAATCATTACGTTCCGAGTTAGGGTTAGATTTGGGGGAACTTTGTATGACAATGTAGTCGGGATGGAAATGTATATGTATCCTATTTTTCTAATTTATGTATAATTCATGATCATTGGTTCTGCATTAGGATAACCGGGCAATTTGAGTGGCTATTTCGATTGAGCTTTCGCTAATGAGGCAATCAATATGATGGAGAGTTAGTGTTTAAGTTTAACTCCTTGCTCCATGGTGAATATTGGAATAGCATAAATGATTTTCTTCAGTTTTCACTATGAGTTTCCTACAGTTGGACATGTTGATAAACTGCTTCGAAGATAAAATCTCATTTGAATATGTAGTCCTGCTTTGATGATAACGATATTAATTTCAGCGAAATTGCTGCTCAACATTGTCCTTCGAAATTCATGCCTAATTATGCTTGCATTCCTTTGATCTGATATATCTCCCTAACTGTTTGCTGCAGAAGTGCAAAAGGTAGACATAGAAAGGTACTCAGATAGGAAATTGCAAGCAACGAAGGTTAAGCCACCACTATGGCACTTCATAAAGATGGACAAAGACCATATGCCTGAAGAAATATCCAAAGGTTGGTAATGGTGCTTACTTTGGAAATTAGATGAAGTTTGTAACACTTGTCATAGTTTGTAGCTCCGTATCTTTTGATTGCTCATTCCTTTCCTTGGTCTTATGT
>JAOWBJ010027081.1:0-16391 GCA_028566335.1 Monarda citriodora
GAACATAAAATAAAAGAATAGAGAAAGATGTGGCCTGGAAATCCTTGCAAACTTGTCTTCAAATCTTCAAGAAATTCCAAGAACTCTAACCCTAATCTAAAGAAAAAGTATGTACAATGGTGGATGGTATTTACAATGGTAGATGGTAGAATGGTGTGGTTGATGGTATTTACAAGGGTTGAATCAAATAATGTCTAAGCACCCATATATATAGGGTGAGATTAGGGCTAATTCTAAGAGGAAAAGAATAAAATAATTATACTAATCCTAAGAGGAAAAGGAAAAGAATAAAATAATTATACTAATCCTAAGAGGAAAAGGATTTAATAAAATACATGAAATAAGGTAGTTTTTCTCCCAAAAATCAGAATTAAAACAATTCCCGGATTTCTCCTTCTTCAGCTTTTTGTGAGTCGGCTCTTCCCGGTGAGAGCTTCTCGACTCCGCCTTGACAGACAACTTCGTCTTTCCGGCTGGAAGGGCGTCAATCGTCTGTATGACTCGGTCATACTGGACTTTGTCATTGTCCCCTTCAGGATCCTGCTGCTTTAGTTTTTTGTCATTGGGGGGAGCGCAGCTGGACTTCCCCTGTCTCTTCTTGCCAGCTTGTTGTTGCTGGTCTTGGTACTTCCTCAATGCTCCTGCCTTGACAAGAGCATCAATGTCAGCCGCTAAATTATGACATTCTTCTATGTCATGACCGTGGTCTTCATGGAAGAAGCAATATTTATCTTGACTCCAGTGTGCGACAGACTTCATCATCGGTTTTGGCTTCTCGAACATTGCCGGATGAAGTTCGAAAATTTTTGCCCTTGGTTTTGTCAAGGGCACATATTGAAGCTGGGGCAGGGCTGCGGCCTTTCCGAATTGGGGCGAGGTCCCAACCGGGATTGTATTGGAGCCCTTTGCTGTAATCTATCAAAGGCACTCCGGGATTAGTGCCCTTGATCGCCACGATCCTCGGATCTTTTCTTGTCACCCCGGACTGGATTGTCCGGGGACCTTTTCCTCCTGTCCACCTCATTGGCACAGGCGAACTGGTCTGCAATGGCCCACATCTCCTATGTGGTTTGCGGGTTGCTCTTTACGAGCTCTTTGTAAAGAGCTCCGGGTAGGATTCCGTCTTGGAATGTCGAACTTATAAGTGGATTGTTGATATCATCTACTTGTAGGCACTCCTGATTGAACCGCGTCATGAAGTCGTTGATCTTCTCGTCGCGACCTTGACGGATTGAGAGTAACTGAGCCGAAGTGACTCTGGCTTCGGCTTTTTGGAAGAACCTCCTGTAGAAGGCTTCCATCAACTCCAGATATGATCTGATACTGCCGCAAGGCAGGCTATCAAACCACCTCCTAGCATTCCCGATGAGTAACTCCAGGAATAACTTGCACATGTGGACCTCGTTGAGGCCCTAGTTGGCCGTATTGTACTGAAAACGGCCAAGGAAGTCTTTGAGATCCGTCAATCCATCATAGGTGAATGGCGGGACTTTGTAATTATCCGGGAGAGGAGTCCGGATAATATCATATGAGTACGGAGTGCGAAGGACTCGTACATGGGGAACCCGTTGTTCTGGACTGCAGGAACGAGATTGCGTGACAGAGGGTAATTCCGCTCATTGTGATGACGAGGCGGAGTGCGATTCCGCTCGTTGTGTGCACCTCGGTGGTGGAAGTTGTGTTCACTCCAGTGGCCTCCGGGATTCGGATGATGAGAGGAGGCTTCGGCTTCGTTGTCGTTGGGAGGAGTGGTTCGGCCTCTTCCCTGGGGACGAGACGGAGTTGGCCCCCTTGCTGAATTGCGGGGAGTTGGTCCCCTTGCTGAATTGTGGGGAGTTAGTCCCCTTGCTGAATTTTGGGGAGGGTTCTGTCCTCTCCGGAGAAACTCCAAGAACTCGGCCTCTTTTTCAGCGAGAAAACGCCGAACAGCCTCATCGAGGCTAGGCTGTTCGGTTTGGTGACTTCTTGGTGGACCAGTCCTGTGAGTGCTGGGGGATGGAGCCTGGTTATCGTGAGCGGGCTCTTTTCCTCGCCGATGACTGGGACCGACTTCATCAGCATTGCCGCGAGGATTGTTGTAGGTGTTATACGTTCTTCGAGTTCTGACCATTTTATCACAGCAGTAAATTCGCACGTCATAAATTTCTAGTTTCCTACAGACGGTGCCAGTGATCGAGTGCGGATTTTTATAAGTAATAAAGGACAGAAAATAAAGAACACGAGATGATTTACGTGGTTCGATTTACTGAGGTAAATCTACGTCCACGGGCAGAAAGAGATTGCTTTTGTATTGCTTTTCTAGTACAGATTACAGTATGAGTGATTCTAAACTTTCTAATCAGCTAAATGTGCTATTTATACACTTAGACTAGTAGGGTTGGGCCTGCAGGCCCAACAAGACTGGAGTTAACTGCTTTGGAGCAGTTATCGGCAGCATGGGACGTGGGTGGTGGACGTGCATAGCCACGTCACCCACGTCGTTGAACAGCCTCAAAAGTGACAAAAAAGTTACAAGTGTTTCATTTCGTACAAGGCGCTTCGGTAAAGCCGAAGTCCTTGATGTGGCGTTGTCAACGTCCGTTGTCTCTGACTTCGGTTCTGAAGTAATATGCCTGTGTCTTGAGTTGAAAGAATCCGAATATGTTGTTTTCATAACACAATGCCGAACTATTCTCCTTAGTCCGAAGTATTCTGGGCCGATTCCTCAAACCTATGCTGTTAATGGGCCAAATATAATGGGCCTTTCCAATAAGCTTGAGGGATTTGGGCTGTATCCCATCACTACCCCTCCGAAAAAGTGAGGCAGTGTGTGAGAAATGAAGTATCCGGGACTAGTTGCTTCGGATATGTCGGAGTCCATCTGTAACAAGCGCATATAGCTTTGGTCTTGGCAAGATAAACCCTGACCGTTTAAGGACCGCGGTGATTAACTTGTTCGGTAGTGCCGGAGTCAAATCTTGGCTGACGTGTTGATTAAACGGTTCGGCAATGCCGGAGTCAAATCTTGGCTGACGTGGAGTATCTTGCAATGTACTCTTCCGCATTAAATGCGACGATACGTATCCCATTAAAGCGGGATATGAATCGTCCGCAATTTTGGATAAAAACAGGCTTTTGTTCCATTTCAAACTTTTCCACTTGCCTCTTTTAATTGTACTCTCTGCAAAATCCGAAAAAACTTCCGGCGATTTCCGGCGAGCGACGATTTCTCCAATAGTTGTCGATTTGCAACAGTAGCACCGATGAAATACCATTTATGTGATCTTCCGTGAGGTTTAACAAGTATGTCCACCAATTCCCTCCAGTCTACGTCGGGTAGTGGAAATAACGGGGCGTCGGTAGTAAAAATAGCGGGGATGATGAATGTAGAATAGTCACGCCGCCGCCTAGCCCTGTCGGCCGGAAAAAAGCAGTTCTGAAACTTGTACATTACTACTGGTCTATGTTGACGGAGGAGGCGACAATTAACCTTTACCATGGGTATGATCTGCCGGGAGGTACTGTCCTTGTACCGAAGAATAGTGCGAGGGCAGACATACCAGAGAATGGGCTTGAGGTGGTTTATGAAGCCTGCTTGAAATGCGGGCTTCGGCTTCCATTACATCCCATGTTCAAAGCATTATTAGATAGATTTAAACTTCCATTAGGACAAGTAACGCCGAACTCATGGAGACGCCTCACAGTTCTGGCGGCCGAAGTGCAAAGACTTGGTCACGAGTTGACCTTGGACTTGATACTTCAGTTTTTTGCCTTTAAAAGGAAGGGGTCTTGGTTTTACATTACCCCCATAAACACGTTCAACGCCAAAACCAAACGGCCGTTGTGGCAGCACCGCTTCTTTTTCTATAATAGAACCGGAGCCGGGGAGTTTTCTTGGGTGGTGTCTCCCTGTCTATCACACCCTATTACTAGGCCCCTTGGCGAGCTCGAGAAAAGGATCAAGGGCCTCCCAATGGTGACGCGAGTGATTCCGGATACCGAGCTCGCCCGGGGTCCGATTGACTTCGTGTCCGATGATGATAGGCCGTAGGGTGAGGGTTCTGGTCTTATGCTGTGGTTTTTATTTTGACCCTTTTTGCTGACTTCAGTTCGCTTTAGTCTGTAGTGAATCTACTAGCAAACTTTAGCGGCAAGAGAGCTGCTGTAGGAGACAAGAAGAAGAAGGCCAAGAGGCCGAAGCCAACTGGTTCGGCTTCTACTGCGTCGGAGCAGGAGCCGACGAGGCAGAGGGTTGAGGACGCACTGGTTGTCGTCCCGAAGACTGTATCATCCTCCTCGTTCTCTTAGGAGAGAACTGTGGAGGATTTGTTCAATAAGGGGTAAGGTGTTGCCCCTTCTCTTCCCCAACTTTCCGAACTGTCCATGGCTCCGGCCCATGGGGGTTCCATAGCAGAAACGTTGTCCTGGCCGGAGGACCTTTCCGAGGTATGCATACTTCGGTCAACATAGTATTGGAAAGAAAATAAGTACTTAACCGCTTTTATCTTGTGTAGAAATTGGAGTTGATGGTCGGCGTTCTTGCGGCCGAATTGAAGAAGACAGCGGCTGAGTGCCGACAAGTGAAGAAGTATTTGGTTGAGGCCAAGGACAAGGCCGGGAAGGCCAAGAAAGAGGCTGCTAAAGTGGCCACCGAAGCCAGGGCGATGGAGGCGGCTTTGGATCAGACCAACAACAAGGCGGCCACTGCGGAGGCCGAAGCAAGGGCGGCAAGGGCCGAAGCGAAGGCCTCGAAGGATGAAGCCGAGGTCTTGAAGACTCAGCTGGAGATCCTGACCAAGCAAAAGGAGCAGGAAGTTGCTGCAGCGGCTGCGGCCCAAGGAGAAGTTCTCCGTGTTTACACGGAAAAATTATATGTGAGCCAGCAATTCGCTGGTGCGGCTTAAGTCGTATCTTGTCAGAGAACTGTGATGCCGAAGCGGAGGTGATTTTTTCGCTTTATGCGAGAGAAATTGCCACCCGTTTTCAAATAATGCCCCTTCTGGAAGCGCTGGCGACCTCGGCTGTGCCGCTGACTGCCGAAGTCGTTAGGGAGTGCCGAGTGGATCAGGATGATCTTGCGGCCTCCCTTTTGGCCACCGTCGGTTCGGTGTCTCCCGCGCCGATAATGCCGTAGGCTGCTGGAGGAGAGGAGGAGGAGGGCGAAAGAGGAAGAGGAGGTGCCGGAGTCGCCAAAAGATGGAGAGGCCAGTCCGGCTAAGGATCCTCAAGAGCCAAATCCCGAGGACGGTACTCCGGCTGGCAATGAAGTTGAGCAGCTGAACAACAATGGAGATGACAGGGGAGCCAATTCTGAAGTATGACTACTTCCCTTTGCTTTTTCTTTGTAGTTTAGGCATGTTAATCTTGTACTCCGGCCTCGTAGCCCTCTTAATGTAATTTTGGAAATGAAATGAATGACTCATTTGTTCTTCAATATGCTTGTATTTACATTCTCGCTTCATGCTTTTAATTTCTGTAGCATACTACTTTTAATTGGGAAGCCGAACTGAAAGAGTTGCTTCGTATTCTTAATTCCAAGGAATTAGAAATACTGCACTGGAAGAAACTCTACACTTCGGCACTGAACGAAGCTGATAGCCGGGCTCGTGCGGACCAGATCAAGTATGACGAACTGGTAGCCCGGATGGTAGCACTGCAAACCACTCCGACGAATGTGAAATCTGAATTCAAGCTGGCCAAAGTGGAGAACAAGGAGCACGGGGCGATCATTCATAGTGCCGGAGGGCTCACGATTTGTGAAGTTGAAGACCGGATTTGGAAGACTTGGAAACACAGTCGTGTAGTAAAAAAGCAGTACGGCCTTTGGAGCAACGAATACCGAAGTGAGATAGATGTAATTCGTCAACTTGCTCGGATATACCAGGTTGTCTTGCTTCGGCATCCGAACTTAAAAGAGGTTTTGGACAGTGTTTCGGCTTTGATGTCAGCAACCATTAATTACCATCCGGAACCTACCGAACAAGATCATCAAGAGGATTTGGCCCGCTTACACAAAAAACCTTTGTCCAAAAGTCGGGGGAAGTGACCAGTTGGTTCATCGTCCAGAAGTGGAAGTTCCGGAGGGACTAGACGGTCGTATAATTTGGACAATCTAATGCGAGCAATGAAGCCTTCGGATTTTGCAGACAATTAGCTATACTGTAGCCAACCGAAGAAACCTGCACCATAGTCATGTAACAAAGAAACATATGTACAAATAAATTTTGTACATAAAATATAAATTATCTGCAGAGTTTATAAATTATTACTGCTTATCTGCAGAGTTTACGTTTTCGTTTGTGTTCGGTTGTTTTATTTTCACCGAAGTTGATTGTTCCTTATTTGGCGAGTTTTATCGCCAGGATTGGAATTCCTTGAATGCGTATGTGTATGCACTTCGTAATGACGAAGTGCTTTAGTTGAGAACCTTGACAAGTCTTGTATCTTAAAGAAGATTTTGACTTTTGTGTCTTTGGTATTACTCGAAAAGGGGGCCAGCCTTTTGAGTTGTGATAATAGCATATAAATAGGACTTCGGACATATGCATAATAAATAACGGTAAAATAAAGAACAAATACGTAAAGAAAAAAATTTATAAATAGATCTAAAATGTACAAAGACCGTAAAAAAGACAAAGGACTGACTGCTTAGACACTAAACGACCGGACTTACATGCAGAGACAAAGTGACAATGCCCATTTATATGTATTGCTTTTTTAGGTTTGTAACATGCCACGTACGGGAAATTTGTTCACCGGACATATAGGTCAGTTTGTACCGAGAACTTCACCCATCCGGTACGGCCCTTCCCAAGTAGCTTCTTGTTTACCAAGTTTTTCTGCTTGGCTCACTTCATTATTCCTTAGAACTAGATCACCTACTTGGAATTGTTGCATCTTCACCCTTTGATTATAATACCAGGCTACTTGCTGCTTGTATTGGGCCTCTTTGATGAAGGTAAGTTCCCTCTTTTCTTCGGCTAAATCAAGCTAAGCCCTTAGTCCGTCATTGTTCACTTCGGTATTGAAGTTTAGTGTGCGGGAACTAGGCATGCCGATCTCTACCTGTATAACCGCTTCGGCTCCGTATACTAGACTGTTCAGAGTCTCTCCATTGGCGGTTCGTGGAGTGGTTCGATATGACCATAGGACTTGAGGAAGATTTTCAACCCATAATCCTTTTGCTTTATCCAGCCGAGTTTTCAATCCCTTCACAATGGTTCGATTAGTGACTTCGGTCTGTCCGTTTGCTTGGGGATGACCAACCGAAGTGAAACGTTGCTGGATCTTCAACTCTTAGCACCACTCTTTGAATTTTTTGTCCATGAATTGAGTGCCGTTGTCCGAGATGAGGATGTGAGGTATGCCGAAGCGGCAGACTATGTTCTTCCAGACGAAGTCTAGGGCATTAGACCTTGTTATTTTTGCCAATGGTTCGGCTTCTACCCACTTCGTAAAGTAGTCAATTTCTACGAGCAAGAATTGCATTTGCCTCGGCGCTTTTTCCAAGGGTCCCACAATATCGATGTCCCATTGCATGAATGGCCATGGGCTTTGCATGGCTGCTAGATCAGTTTGCGGTACCCGTGGTAGATTAGCGTGAATTTGGCACTTCGGACATTTCTTTATGAGAGTGACTGCGTCCTGAACGAGTGTTGGCCAGTAGTACCCCATCTCATCACCTTTTTGGCGAGGGTTCGGGCTCCAATGTGGCTTCCACACGATCCTTCATGGACTTCTTTTAATACATAGTCTGTTTCGTCTGGTCCTATGCACCGTAGTAGTGGTTGGAGTATGATTTCCTGTAGAGAACCCCTTGATGGAGTTCGTACCGGAGCGATCAGCTCAAAATTTTTCTCGCTTCAAGCCTGTCGTCTGGCAGTTGCCCATTTTCTAAGTACGCAAGTATAGGGGTCATCCAATTTGAAGAAGTTGTAATCACTTTCACTTCGGTGGTCGCATCAATGCTGCTATGTTGCAACTCTTCCACCTTTGAGTGTTTTGATGAGGCCAACTTACTCAAAACATCCGCTCGGCTATTCTGTGCCCTTGGAATTCGGTCGATTCGGAAATACGAAAAACTTTGTTGAAGACTTCGTACTTTTTCCAAGTATTTCCTCATTTTTCTCCCCGAGCTTCGCTTGAGCCGATAATGTGACCCACTACTACTTGAGAATCACTGTGGACTTTAAGGACTAGACATTAAGGCTTTGTGCTAATCGAAGTCCGGCAAGGAGGGCTTCGTATTCTGCTTCGTTGTTTGTGGTGGGGAATTCGTACCGGAGTGAGTAGCTCACTTCATGCTCGTCCGATGCGATCAACAGTATGCCAGTTCCACTTTCGATTTTGCCGGATGCTCCATCCACATACCCCATCCAACAGTCTTGGGGTTCTTGTTTGGGAGCTTCGGGCATTTCGGTATCTGCCGGAGTGACTGGAGTAAATTTGGCCTCGACCAAGAAGTCTGCTCCCTTTATCGCTTTCCGAGGTAGGTACTCGATAGAATGTTCTCCCAATTCTATAGCCCACTTTGCTATTCGTCCTGATGCTTCAGGCTTAGTCAAGACTTGCCGAAGTAGAAGGTCGGAGAAGACTTGTATGGTGTGAGCATAGAAGTACGGCCGTAACCTTCTCGCCGCATTCACCAAGGCTAATGCAATCTTCACCAATGGCTGGTAGCGAGTTTCCGAACTCCTAAGCGCTCGACTTATGAAATAGATGGGGTACTGTCGTTGTCCGTCATCACGGACTAATACTGTGCTAATTGTTTTGTCTGAAGCGGCTAGATACAATGAAAGGGCTTCGGCCTCCTTCAGTACGGACAGGGTGGGTAATTCGGTTAAGTACTTCCGAAGTTCTTCAAATGCCTTCCATTGTTCTTCTCTCCGTTCGAACTTTGGGGCCTTCTTCAATACTTTGAAGAAGGGCAACTGTTTCTCTGCTGCTTGTGAGAGGAAACGGTTTAGTGCAGCTAAGCATCCGATTAGCCGTTGCACATCATGAATGGAATTCGGCGTTTCGATGTTTTGAACTACTTGGACTTTGGCTGGGTTAGCCTTGAGTCCTTCTTTGGATACCCAACACCCCCAAAATTTTCCAGATTCCACCAAAAATGTGCATTCTTTAGGGTTGAGCTTGAGATTTGACTGCCGAAATATATCTAATGTTATTCGTAAGTCATCCACGCATTCGGAAATGCTTTTGCTTTTGACTACGATGTCATCGATATAGACTTCGACAGTTTTGCCGATGTGATGCCGGAATAGTCTGTCCACCATTCTTTGGTACGTGGCTCCTGCGTTTTTGAGTCTGAATGGCATATTTTTGCATGTGAATATACTGAAGTCAGTAATAAAGGCAGTTTTCGAAGCATCTTCTTCATTCATTAGAACTTGATGATAACCTTTGTACAGATCAAGAAAAGAAAAAATTTCAAAGCCGACTAAGGCTTCGATCTTCTTATATATGTTGGGGAGTGGGTAACAATCTTTCGGACAGTGCTTGTTTAGATCTGTATAATCTATGCACATCCCGCACCCCCTTCTTTCTTCTTGATCATGACCGGATTGGCTATCCAAGTTGGATACTTCACTTCGAAAAGCACTCCGGCATTGAGCAACTGGCGAACTTCGTCATGGATGACTTCATTGCGTTCGGCGGCGAAGAGTCTTTGCTTCTGTCTGAGCGACCGGACTGAAGGATCGATATTTAAGCGATGTGTGATCAAGTCCGGAGATACGCCAGTCATATCCAGTGGAGACCAAGCAAAGACGTCTGTGTAGGTCCTGAGGAGTTGGATAACTTGATTCCGGAGCTGGGTTGTTCCGGCAAAGCCAACTTTGATAACTCGGGATGGATTGTCTTCGGATAGTTGCACTTCCATGGAGTTATGTCCCGGTTGTCTCTCTTCCAACTCCTCAGGGTACTGTGGTTGCTATGCCTGGTAGTGCCGAACTAGTGGTTCAGCATTTCTGAGGGCCACGTGCATGCACTCCTTGGCCCTTTTTTGATCGCCTCGGATGGTGGCCACTCCGCCCCTGGTGGGGAACTTCACCATCAAGTGGTATGTGGAGCATACCGCCCGGACTGAATTGAGTCAGTCGCGTCCGAGAATGATGTTATACGGGGATCGAGTTTTCACTACGAAAAACTCGATAACCGTAGTGGCACTTGTGGGTGCCTTCCCGACAGTAATGGGAATGCTGATCACTCCCTCCAGACTCGTGTCTTCTTGAGCGAAGCTTTTTAAAGGGAGCGGGGCCGGATTCATTCTAGCTGGATTAATTTCCAACTTGTCGAAGCATTCTTTGAAAAGAATGTTGACCGAAGCTCCAGTATCCACGAAGACTCGGTGGATGAGCTTGTTCGCCACTTCGGCTTGGATGACGATGGCATCTTGGTGCGGTGAAATAGCTGGCACCGGATCAGCACCGGAGAAAGTTATAACTTCATCCTTTTTCAGCCTTTTGTGAGTTGACTCTTCCCGGTGAGAGCTTCTCGACTCCGCTTTGACAGACGACTTCGTCTTTCCGACCGGAAGGGCGTCGATTGTCTGTATGACTCCGTCATAATGAAGTTCGTCATTGTCCCCTTCGGGGTCCTGCTGCTTTTGTTTTTCGTCATTGGGGGGAGCGCAGCCGGACTTCCCCTGTCTCTTCTTGCCGGCTTGTTGCTGCCGGTCTTGGTACTTCCTCAATGCTCCTGCCTTGACAAGAGCGTCGGTGTCAGCCGCTAGATTACAACATTCTTCCGTATCATGACCATGGTCTTCATGGAAGAAGCAGTATTTGTCATGATTCCGGCGTGCAGCTGACTTCGTCATGGGTTTTGGCTTCTCGAACATCGCCGGATGAAGTTCAAGAATTTCGACCCTTTGTTTCGTCAAGGGCGGATATTGAGGCTGGGGCGGGGGCTGCGGCATTTCTGGATTGGGACAAGGTCCCAACCGGGATTGTATCGGAGCCCTTTGCTGCAGTCTGTCAAAGGCACTCCGGGATTGGCGTCTTTGATCGCCACGATCCTCGGATCTTTTTTTGTCACCCCGGATTGGATTGTCCAGGGACCTTTTCCTTCTGTCCGCCTCGTTGGCCCGGGTAGGATTCTATTTTGGAATGCCAAAATGACAAGTAGATCGTTGATGTCATCTACTTGTAGGCACACCTGATTGAACCGCGTCATGAAGTCGATGATCTTCTCGTCGCGACCTTGACGGATTGAGAGTAATTGGGCCGAAGCGACTCTGGCTTCGACTTTTTGGAAGAACCTTCTGTAGAAGGCTTCCATCAACTCCAGATATGATCTGATATTGCCGCAAGGCAGGCTATCAAACCACCTCCTAGCATTCCCGATGAGTAACTCCGGCAATAACTTGCACATGTGGACCTCGTTGAGGCCCTGGTTGGCTGTATTGTACTGGAAACGGCCAAGGAAGTCTTTAGGATCCGCCAGTCCATCATAGGTGAACGGCGGGACTTTGTAATTATCCGGGAGAGGAGTTCGGATAATATCGTCTGAATACGGAGTGCGAAGGACTCCGTACATGGCGAACCCGTTGTTCTGGACTGCAGGAATGAGATTGCGCGGCGGAGGGGAATTCCGCTCATTGTGATAACGGGGCGGAGTGCAATTCTGCTCGTTGTGTGCTCATCGGTGGTAGGAGGTGTGTTCACTCTGGTGGCCTCCGGGATTCGGATGATGGGAGGAGGCTTCGGCTTCGTTGTCGTTATGAGGAGGGGTTCGGCCTCTTCCTTGGGGACGAGGCGGAGTTGGCCCCCTTGCTGAATTTTGAGGAGGGTTCTGTCCTCTCCGGAGGAACTCTAAGAACTCAGCCTCTTTTTCAGCGAGAAAACGTCGAACAGCCTCATCGAGGCTAGGCTGTTCGGTCTGTTGGCTTCTTGGTGGATCAATCCTGGGAGTGCTGGGGGATGGAGCCATGTTGTCGTGAGCGGCTCTTTCCCTCGCCGGCGACTGGGACCAGCTTCATCATCGTCGTGGGGATTGTTGCGAGTGTTGTACGTTCTTCTAGTTCTGGCCATTGTTACTTCAGCAGGAAATTCGCACGTCACAGATTTCTAGATTCCCACAGACGGCGCCAGTGATCGGGTGATGATTTTTGTGAGTAATAAAAGACAAAAAATTAAGAACACGAGGAGATTTACGTGGTTCGATTTACTGAGGTAAATCTACGTCCACGGGAGGAAAACGATATAGCTTTTGTATTGCTTTGATTGTCGAGTACAACATGAGAGATTCCCAACTTTCTAATCGACTAAAGATGTTATTTATACACCTATTCTAGTTGGGTTGGGCCTGCTGGCCCAACAAGGATGAAGACAACCGCTTTGGAGCAGTTATCGGCGGCATGGGACGTGGGTGGTGGTCGTGCATGGCCACGTCACCCCCACGTCATTGGTCTCTTGCTGCGTACTCGCAGAAGGACTTGTGAAAATCACAAGTCCTTGGCGCTGATGAGCCGGAGTAAGTCATTTTAATCCGGCAGCACCAGAGTGACTTGTGCTACGGTTCGTAGGTAGCTTAACTTTTTGCCGGAGTTATCCAAACCGGAGTCGAGTTGCCGAACTGTTTGACTGGACCAATATTTTGATCCTTAGTTGATGGGCCGGAATTAATCGGGCCTTCTCATTGGGCTTGAAAGGTGTTGGACCATATCCCATCACTACCCCGCCTGAAAAGTGAGGCAATGAAGGCGACAATTCATGCGTTTGAAATTCTGGTGGCATTGGAAAGAATGGAGCTGCTTCGGGACTTCGGGAGAGCCGGAATGGAAATAATAACCGGAGATATGGAGTAACTTCGGAGATGCCGGAGTGAAGCTTGCGCTGATGTGTACTAGCGTACACAGCACTTTATGCAGTCATTAAATGCGACGATTGGAATCCCGAAAAAGCGGGATTCGAATCGTCGCATGTTTCCAATAAAAATCCTAGGAGGGAACCTGTATCCCTTTTTCCGCTTTCTGCCACTGCAATTCCCTGGTGCATTCTGCGATAAAAATTCTTCTCTGCAAAAATTCTCTCTGCAAAATTTCTGCGATTTGCTCGGCGCATCAACCTAAACTGAACAAGTATGGATGCACTTCCCTCCTTTTCTGATTCTCTGTCCGTTAGTGTAGATGAGGGTTTGAATGTGAGGGATATAATTTTTGTGGAGATGGTTGTGGATGAAGGAGTTGGGGAAGATATGGAGGTAGTCCCTTCTCCGCCGCCGTCGGTGTTGGCATCTAGTGGTGGCGATGAGGATGGGGGTGATGATTCTAGGGATGCATTGGTAGGGGAAACTTCAAAGGCCGGCGGGAGTGGCCGGAAAAAGGCTACGCTGCTTCCCGTTGGCCATTATACACCTATGTTGAGTGGGAATACGATAGACAACCTAGCGTATGAATATTACTTTCCGGCGGGGACACAGGCGGCTGTGCCTCTTGCAACGGACCGGGCAGATCATCCTCCGAATGGACACTGTACCGTGTACGAAGCAAGCTTGTTTTGTGGGTTGCGCTTCCCCCTCCACCCCTTTTTTTGCGAACTCTTAGAATATTTTTACCTTCCCTTAGGTCAAGTGACTCCGAATTCATGGAGACACTTGACCGCCTTCGTAGCCGAAGTTAAGCGGGCGGGGTACGAACTGTCGCTAGAACTGATCCTTAGGTTCTTTCAATTCCGGCGGAAAGGCTAGTGGTTTTATCTTACCCCAGTCCGCAAGTTCAAGGCGAAGACCAAAACCAAGTGGCCGAACTGGCAACGAAGGTTCTTTTTTTATAAGGGTTCTGGAGCCCCTAGCTTCGTGTGGAGAGATTTGAATCACATAGTCCGTCCTCTGAAGACGGAAAAATTGGGTGCCGTTGAGGATGCCCTTGTGGCCATTTCAATGGTCACGAGGGATTTGGATGAGTCCGAACTCAGGGTATGGCATTGCCTGAGGCGACCACTGAAAACGAGGTCCCTCAAGGTGAGGAAAGAGCTTAGTATAGTACCTTTCCTTTTAACTTCGGTATTTGACTTTGATTTCTTTGTTGCAGTGAACATGCTTAGCAAGGTTGGGAAGAAGAAGACGGCGGTGTTGGACACAGCTATGGAGAGGCCGCCAAAGAAGCAAAAGACTTCTTTGGATGGCGCTGTATCAATGCCCTTGGCCAGTCCGGGGCGCATTGCTGTATCGTCCTCTTCGGCTTCTTCGGAGAGAACATTGGACGTTGGAATGCGTCTTTTACCCTTGAGTCCGATTGAGAAGTTGGCTCCGGCAGGAGGAGCCACGGAAGTTTTGGATGCTCCCATCCCTCAGGCCGAGTGGCCTAAAACTTTTGTGGAGGTAATTTTTTGGTACTGCTTCTCCTTGTTTTTTTTTTAATTTCTTGTTGCTCACTCCGTTCTTTGCAGAGGACGGAGTTCCTCTCCAGCTTGATGCAAGCTGAACTGAAGCGTTCGGCTTTGGATTACAGGAGGCAGGAGCGTTCTCTTGCCAAGGCTCGGGAAGCTACGGCTAAGGCCAAGGAGGATGCCGCCAAAAAGGCATCTGAGACTAAAGCATTGGAATCCGCTTTGGCGAAGGCGATGAGAGCGGCCGAAAAGGCCAAAGAGGAGACTGAGCTTGTGAAGAAGGCTCATGAAGAGCAGTTCTCTTCTCTTGCGGCTGCGCAGGGGGAAGTACTCTGCGCTTTTGCGGAGAAACTATTTCTCAGCGCGCAGTTCTCTTCTTTTGCTGGAGACCTGGTGAATTTGGTCTCCGAGTTTGCTGAGGCCGGGAAGGAAGTGTTCATCCCCCAGTATGCTAGGGTTGTAGCGGCTCGCCTGTAATCTTTGCCGCTGCTGATGGAGTTGGCGGGCACTTCGGTGCCGTTGACGGTTGACGCGGTCTGGTCCTGCAACGTGGACCGAGACGAAAAGATGGAGGCGGCGTACGCTGCCCTAGGCCCAGTGTCTCCAGCTCCGACTGCTGGGGAAGACGGAGAGGATGAAGGAGAGGACACTCCAGGTTCTCCTCGTGACAAAGAACCCTCTCTGGTGAGGCTGGAGCAGCAGCAGACTCCGGAGACTACTCCGGTCGTGGGCGAGGGTGAGCCGAAGACTGTTGTAGAAGCGGGGGGAGCGAATGCTGAAGTATGACCACTCCCATCTTGTTTTTCCTTTTTACGTCTAGGTGTTATGAATTCCGCACTCCGGCCTAGCTGCCCACCTCGTGTATTTTTGCCAAATGAAATAAATGAAAATATTTTAGCACTTTAACTTGCACCATTTACATTTTCATTTCCTGCTTTTAATTTATGTAGCCTTCTTCTTTTAATTGGGACGCCGAACTTAAGAAATTACTCCGTATTCTTAATTCTAAGGAATTAGAAATCTGCGTTGGAAAAAGTTGTACTCTTCAGCATTGAACGAAGCGGAGAGCTGAGCTCGTGCGGACCAGATTAAATTTGACGAAATGGTCGCCCGAACTGTTGAGCTGGAGACCCTTCTTGCAGATATGAAGACAAAGTTCCGGTTGACATGAGATGAGAATAAGGAATACGAACAGATAATCTGAAATGCTGGCGGACTCACTATTAGCGATACTCTGGATCAAATATGGGAGGTCTGGAACCGTAGCCGTGAGGTGAAGAAACAACACGGTTATCATAGCAATGAGTACCGTTCTGAAATACAAATCATCTGTCAGCTTGCCGGAATATATCCAATCATCCTTATTCGGCATCCAAGGTTGAAGAAGACTTTGGAAGATGTCCCGCCTTTGAGGAGTACTAACATTAATTAGGACCCCAAGCCTACGGAGCAAGATCGGGAAGAAGTCATGGCTCGGCTTAATAAGAGAAAAAATCGAGGGAAGAAATTAGTTGGTTCATCTTCCCGGAGTCGGAATGCCGGAGCGGATAAGAATTCATTTAGCTTAGATAGATTTATGCAAGCTGAAAGGCCTACCGACTTCGCTGATAATTGGATGTACCGAAGTGTGCCGAAGAAACCTGCACCGTAATTGTAATATATAGAAATATATGTACAAGTGTAATGTACTTAATGAAATAATCGTGCTTTTTTGTTTATAAATTATTTCAGCTTATTTACAGAATTTACGTTTATTATTGTGTTTGGCTTTTTTGACCGAAGTTGAGTGTGTCCTTATTTGGCGAGTTTTATCTCTGGGATTGGACTTCCTTGAACGCGCTTTTAGTGTATGCACTTCGTAATGACGAAGTGCTTTAGTTTTGAACCTTGACAGGTCTTGTACCTTCTTAAAGAGGATTTTGACTTTCGTGTCATCGACTTTACTCGAAAAAAGGGCCAGCCTTTTGAGTCGTGATAATGGTATATAAATGGGACTTCAGATACATGCATGATAAATGACAATAAATAACAGTAAAATAAAAGAGCAAATACTTAAAGAAGAGATTTTATAAATAGATC